>NJRP01000008.1:562592-584641 GCA_003063835.1 Aphaenogaster floridana
ACGACGTATCTTACGCTCGCAGGTCCACAGGACAAGCCAACATTCCTCTGTCAATTCTAATCTTCAACCATGGTTGGATAGGCAGGTGAAAATCAAAATTTAGTGACTGAGGCCCAGCAAACCACGAGCGCAAAGACATTCCGAAATGATATCAAATGAATTCGTAGTCACATCAAATATTTAACAATTGCAAAAATGAGAAAAATACGTTAATAAATGTCAGATTATAATAAGATGTGCAGAGTCGAACAGATGACAGGTAAGTGTCTTGTGGACCTGCGAGCGTAAGATACGTCGTCCCGAATTTCTGTATTGCTGAAGATGAAGCCGAAACGTACGAATTAACAATATAATTTTAATTTAAAAAATGTAACTACATTTGTTGAATTCTTTGCGCACCTAGTTCCGCGCCGTTACTCTCATTTGCCTAATTTTTATACTTATATTTCAATTTCGAGAGTCCTTTTATATTTAATATAATACCTATATAGCTTTTACGTTAAAATGTGTTTAAATCTGCTAAATAAAAAATTATAAATTTAATAATACAGTATTTAATAAAGTTCGATGTAATTATTCTTTAGCAAAAAAATATATGTAGAATGTACTCGTGAAAACAGTGTATATATTTATAGCTTTGTATTAATGAATACACTTCAAAAGGCTCATTAGCATATATCAATAGTGAATTACCATAGTCATAAGCCGATAGCCAGTTACCGACAACGTGCGATAATATTATAATATATTTAGTGGCGTTAATGCTACGAAAAATAGAGCGAGTCCTATACATATTGATAGACTTCTTATGTAAAACTCGCAGGAAGCGGCTATCTTAAAGCGTTTCCGGAGTATACTTTAATTGTAATTTCGCTACGCACAGAATGGTACAGCGAATAAAATTTTTAAAATTATTTGTCAAATTATTCACCACAATATATTTTAAATTTTTGAGAAAACGATGCTTTAATTACTTGCAAATTAAAGTATTTCTACGACAAAATCAAAAATAGCAACAAAAAATCCTATACGAATACCGGAGTAACGTTGAATAATTTAATCGACTGTAACAAGAATTAAGGGCAATGGCAATAATATTCTTAAGTCCAGAAATAAACAAATTTTGTTGTAAGAGATTTTTTTCTGCAAGACATAAATATCTTCGCGAATTTGCACTAAAGCGCAGATATTACGCAAGATTCCCTCGACACGTGTAGTAAAATACTCATTGAATAATCGTACATAATTATGTATGTTACGAAACAACACTTCACTGATAAATATTTATAGCTGAAAAACGGAAGAATAACGGAGCGTACATAAACTCATTATTGCAAGAAAAGTCTGCAAAAATTCATCAATGACTTGTAAGTTGAAAGTTTCACTTTGAAAAAATTAAATAAATATTGAAAAATTCAGTCTAGCACACATATTAATAATACATATATTAATAAACTACTAATATACATAAGATACTAAATTTTTGATGTTCATTTCAACTATTTTAATTTTTTAAAAACACAGAAAATTCCAGCGACTTTTTATCGTTTTTTTTCTGCAGAATGTTCGCGAATTATCCGTGATAACGTCGGGACACTAATACTTTAAGAGCTATCGAAAATGAGGGGCTCTTCACGAATTAAGCCTCAGAGACGCAAAAAAAATAATGAAACATTCATCGTCCAATTTGAAATGGATTGTATTTTAACGCGGGATTTTAAGTCGAGACTTAGGTACTACGACATCGAAAGTTGGCATTTGAAAAGTTGTAAAAACATGATATAACTTCCCTCCGTATTTTTGCTGAAGAAGGAAGAATTGGCTGCAAATTTCATAAATAACTACGTTACGTGTCAATTTTCCATCGATATTTAAAACTAGTTATAACTTATGGAGTTTGTTTACTCGATATAACAAAAATGTCATTTTAACTTTGGCTTCTATCCTCCATCACTTCTGGAATATGGGGTGTGTGCCGAGTATACCAACGGAAAATGAAATGAGATAGCAACGCGAATTTCGGCGCGTTTTGACGCGCCGGAAGAGTCAATAAACATCGCGCAGGAAATCCGGGGTAAAAGTGCCGTGAGGCGTCGGCAAGGATACGTCAAAAGGTTTTCGCGCGCAAGTCGGGCGGTAAATGAGCTAAACGGCCCCGGGCCAAAAGCTGGCGTCAAAGGGGAATTCAGAAGCCGCGCGCTAGGTGAAATTCTTGACTCTGCCCTCAGGACAGTGAATTACCACCTAGCACGCCACCCCTAGATTGCTATTCGCGCTGCCCGACTACGTGCAAGGGGCTCTTCCCGTGTTGCTGTGTTAAGAGAAGACACTGCTGCGCGACAGAAAGACATCCTTCTCACATCGGAGATGTCATGTCCACCCTTATTAACGTCTTTGTCTATTCATCACGTTTATGAATGCGGAAGACGTCGGAGATACGCGGAATATTTCATACATGTTGAAAGTCTGGATTCCGAAAAATGCAGAGTTTGCTATTGCAGAGAAAGTTATTTCAAGTAAGAAAAGGTTTTGATCGAAATATGTAATGGCTGTTATAGTTCCGCGATATAATTAAAAGCTTTACTTGTATAGCGGTTTTATAACTCTTTCGATTTTTCAATAAAAATATATCCCAAGTAAAAAAATATCTGCAAAAAACTGTTATTGGCCAGAAACTAGCCAGTTTTTACTGTTTTGGATTTACTGGACAGTAACTATCTAATGACTGACCAAGAAATCTTGATTAGGTACAATTAGTCAGCAACTAGTCAGAAACTAGCCAGGTTAAACTGGTCAGTAAATGCTAGCCAATTTCTGTCCAGTAAAACTCAGAGTATCCTAACTAGTGTTTTCTGGCCAATAATTAGCTAGAAGCTAACCAGGTCGGACTGATCAGTAAATACTAGTGTCAGAATTGTTTTTCAAATACGTGAATTTCCGATAAAAAGCATATCTCTAAAAATCCGTTCCAATCATAGCGTAATAAAAATTAATTATTAATTTTTATATAATAGTAATTAATTTATTTTACTAATTATGTTTATAATATACATATATATACAAAGCTTCAAAACGTTGTTTTTAGATATATGCAGTTTCGCAGCTGACGATTGAATGTTTTTCCACGTTTCTATATTGCTGTTGCAGTGCTTCCGGAAAATCCGATCGCTTCTGCACTTTTATTAAAAAATAATTGAATGTCAACCACGTTATTTCTGTCCCGTAGCTCCTATGTGAATGGATCTGGCATCAGAAATGCTTGATGGAATAAACACACCGGAACGCGAGAATATAAAATTAAAAAGGCACCTTGATAGAGTGGCCACTTGTCGTTGGTAGTCTAAGTATTATCGAGTATAGCATCGTTCGCGACCGGTAATAGTACATTGTTGGAAAAAATTGCTGGACGAAGAAGTAGGGAATGACATACACAGGGTAATTAAATTCGAGATTTTACATACGAAAAATTCGTGAGAAATTAAATATCGCCATTTAAAAAACGACTCTGTGTAAATGAATATTTGATGAAACTACATTTCTATCATATTGATGATTCCCGTTAAATGTATATATATCTGTAGCATGCGACACTCGACAGAATTTGCTTGTTAATGAATGAGACAATTTTGACTTCAATTTTGTTAAATAAAAAATATCTTCTTCACTTTTTACAATATTTTGCTTTCCCCGTTCTCTCTGTTCTCGTTATTTTATGCAGCATAATTTCCGTTATTCACTATTACGGAAATAAATTTTATATACTTTTAAATATGGACAAAGTACAATTTAAATGTTACAGTTTGAAAATAGTATCTTTTAATAAAAAACGAATTTTAAAAGGACTGAATGAAAAATGTATATCGAGGTAATCCATTAGTACAGTCCTATTAATCGCTTTGATTTGTTGAGTGTACCGTCCCGTTTAACATGTCCTCTTCGCTCGAGTCCACATTTCAAGCAAATTTTGATAGACATCGCCAATTTTCTGTACGCGCGAAATGGCTCTTCGATATTGACATGATAATAGTTCGATCAAATTCCCAGTCTTATTTTCTCTTTGGTTGCAAAATTGTCTATATACAATCTAGTGAGTTTAACCGCATAGAACGAAATATAGTCGATTAAATCTACCAAGCACTATGGCGGATAATTGAAACCACTGTGACTCCAAGCTATGAAAAAGCAATTTGCCTCGAATCAAATTTAGATGTATACGTAAGGCAACATTTTAGTAAAATTTGCGGATAATATTCAGCTATTTATTTATTTTATATATAAAAAATATACTCGCGCATTTTAGTAATAAAGGCAGAAATCGAAATAATGTCGAATTCAAATAAATTAAAAATTTTAATATCAACGTAACTTTTTCTCGACATTCATGAATTCTAAAATTTAGATTTATTATATCTACATAGAGAGAGAGGTGTTCAGTGCGATTAATTATTAAATGTGTCACTATAATTTTTGACGCACGCGTTAATTCTTTCCATTATTTTCTCTAATATACTTGGCATACGTCTCAGAACAGAAAATTTTCCGACAATAACTTACATCCTTTCTTTCTTTAACTGTCTGTATATTTTTTGTAATCACTATAGATAAAAATTCTAACGTTTTGAATATTAACTTAATTAGCCTCTATACACGGAAAGAACGATTTTGCTGAAATATTAAAAAATTTGGCTAGATACAGATCTGAAAAATAATTTTGTTGGATCATCAAAATAATTATGTAGGACACTCCAACATGATAATGCTGCAAAAAGTTTTGATATTCTAGCAACTATTTTAGGCGTCCTACATAATTATTTTGATGATCCAACAAAATTATTTTTCAGATCTGTATCTGGCCAAATTTTTTAATATTTCAGCAAAACCATTCTTTGCGTGTATTAATCTTATAATATTCTTCGAAATTAACGTTAAATAATGACAAAGTAATTACATCCATTTCCACGCGGTAACGTGCTCGTGTACCTTCGCCATATGTTACACATCAGCGTACATGAAATATGCATATGCGCCAATGCGGGAATGTATCTATATTCTATCATACCTTCGCGAATACAGCTATGCAACTAAATCTCGATATTCGAAGCACGAGCGACAGCTTATTGCAAACAATTTTATATTGAGATTGTAGAACACGTGGTAATCAGAAAATCGCATGGCACGATATTCGTGTTAACTATTGAAAGCAACGTATCGGATTCATCCGATGCCATAGATCTCTCATCGCTATATATAACGTTATGGATAAATTTCTAGTCGTATCACAGATTCGTATCACTGCATGCAGCAATAATTTCGTTCAGAAAAATTCAACCTTTTCATTTTTTCCATGCTCATTCTATAGATAGTGTTTTATTTGTGATCAAATAATTATTGTAGCAAGCAAGATTTTTCATATTTCATATTTTTATCCGGAAAGCAAGTCCGAGTATGTAAGTTTAAATATATTCTTCGGGATTAATCTACGGAATTAATCTAAAATTATGAGAATGTTTATTTTTAAGATGATAAGTAAAGTAAATAAATCTAAATAAATTTAGATGAGTTTCAAATTTAGTTATAAAAGTTTCAAACTTGTTATAAAAGAATCTCTAACTTCTTTAAACTCACAGAATTTTTCCGATAACGACAACTAAAAACATCATATCCAAATAATCTTGGACGTACTCTTCCTTCTGTCTCCCAGGATTAAAAAATAAAAAATTTGATCCAAAACTTAACGTCTTAAATGAGTATCTTTACACACGAATTTTTATTACATCGCTTTTCAATTCACAGCATGCGTGGGAAAATAGTGAAAAAATATTTAAGTTAAAAGAAGATATTGAAGATCGTGGGCGGCACATAGAAGGAAGTATCGTCTCGGTATTTCACAATGGCGGAAAAAGGCGAGAGGGCTTCTCCTTTCACGTGGCTTTCATTGGCCCCATCGCGTCGTTACTTCCACTCGTTCCATCCCTCTCGTCACTTCCGACTCGATTGTTTACCACGGTAGCGCGGCCGGTGCAAGATTGGGGGTAAGTATCGATTTGGCGCGCGGGTAACTTCCGCTATTAAAGCACAATGCCGCAGTCCAGGATCGCCGGTTAACCGTTGGAAAATCGCGCACCTGTTTCTAAAAGCTGGCGCAAGGATGCTGGCCGTCGAGGCGACAAGCATTTTCTAGGCGAGTTATTGTTGAGCGCGACATTATTTATTACCGTAGCGCCGTAGCGTTTTCATGGCTATTCCGACTCACCTACCTCACAGCTTCGGCATTGCCCTACTTGTACGAGAGCTACCCTCAAACACGGGGTGCTTGGAGGGTTTCGATAAAAGCCGGGAATAAAAGCGCGCTTTGACGAGAATTCTAGACGTACTTTTAATACCGCGACATACGTGAGCGAAATTACATTTTCCCTCAGATCCCGCGTCAATCACTTGCATTATAAACCGAAGCGACCAACAAAAACAAAAGGTAAAAATTAATTTTATCAATTGATGCAAAAATAGATGTTAATGATTTTCAGTTTCGTAAATTTAATGCCGCAGAGGTAGCGGATAAATTCAAAATTAATTTAAAATAGTATTATAATTTTCACTTCGATAATTAAACGATAACTCTTTCACTGTATAATTCTGTATTACCATGAGTATAATACTGTTAATATAGACACTCTTTGATGTTATACAATACAGAAGTTATTTAACACAATCTGTGCATCTCTGCGAAAAAAGACGTAAACTATATTTTATCATAAAATTTGGATTCATCCTTTTTCTAATGCAGATGTAAAGTAATCTATTTTTATTTTATTTATATAAATTATTTATATGTTTTTATCATTATCATTAATACGTTCTTATATTATTTCTATATTTGTCGCATTATGAAAATTACACTGAGAGGAAAAAGTCGAAGTATTGCGAACTAAATATTTCTTGTGACGTTTTCTTTGATATTTATTATTTATAAAAAAATTTATTGTGATGACGAAATATACATTTCTGTGAAATATTTTGTGAAATATAACACACATTTCTGTAAAATATATCTTATTTAAAGAGATAAAAATCAACGTGTCTGTGAAAATAAATGATTTATTTGCTATAAATAACATTTTTATTTCGCCGTATTTAAATAAACAATTTATTATAGAAAAATATTTAACATTGTTTTGTAGGATATAATGTTTATTTCACTCCAAAAATATATTTCATAGAAATGTATATTTCGTCATCACAATTAATTTTTTTAATAACCAATAAATATTGAAGAAAAAATCACAAGAAATATTTGGTTCGCAATTTTTCTCTCAGCAGTGTACCATCTTATTGCAACAACGACGAACACATTATAAAAGAGTCGATTCAAGAATGCAGCGCTGCATGTCTCGTATCATCGCGCACGTAGATTTTTATCGTGGATTGTAACTTTTTCATAAAATTTCGAAACAAACCAAATTAACCCGTCGGTCGCTCGCGGCCACATGCTCGTTTAACTCTCGTAGCGTTACAAAGCGGCGATCGCAAGCATGAAGAACCTGCTCGCGCCCGACTATTATTTTTTAACGGCCCAATTTATGTAACTGCGTCGTAAAGCTTAACAAGAACGCCCGGTTATTAAAAGTGCGCCTTTGCAAAACGACGGGCGGCGCCGTCGGTTCGAAGAAAAGGCCGGAAGCGACGGGTCAGAAGCGGCGAAGGAGGCTTCATCGAAGCGACGGCCGGAACTTCACATGCTCTCGTCACTGCATCACGATGCGCAGGGTCGGACTTGGTGCATTCGTGTTTGGGCATTTTGAAAGAAGATACCATATCATGCAGTGGCTACTGCCGTTTAGAAAAATCAATTCCAAATATATAGACATGTACACTGAGAAAAAAGTAAAAATTTATTTCTGTGAAATAAGGTTTATTTAAATACGGCGAAATGAAATTTTATTTCTAGCAAATAAACCATCTAATGTATCATAGCTAAATTTAGCTATGATGACAAAATATACATTTCTGTGAAATATATTTAATTTTTCTCATTAGATGGTTCATTTTCTAGAAATAAAATTTCATTTCGCCGTATTTAAATGAATCTTATTTCATAGAAATAAATTTTTAAGTACTTTTTTCTCAGTGTATTAAAAAACAACTGTCGCAATAAATATTAATTAATTTTGATTTTATTCTGGAGTAAATACTGTTAGTTAAATATTGCTCAATTAAAGATAAAAATCAAATCTCTGAAATGGATAACATATAAACCATTTGTGAAATGATTATTTGTGAAATAAATAAAAGAATAGGACTTCAATACACGATGTAAAACTCACGATTTTAATGTAAAATACAATAGAATTTTCCGACAAAATTTGGAATAAAAGTTTTCTTAGAGAAAATTTCGTGACTTTACTAACGTTGATTATATGATTCTCCAATATTCAGCATTAAGTATCTAAAGCATGAATTGAAACGCTCAAGAAATAAAATTCTTTTGTATTGAAACAAGAGAGAATAATAATGATCTCTTCTTTGTTAGAGATAAAGTTTTTTTATTATATCACAAAAGCCTATTCTGGAAAAACCGATTGCTTCTAATTTAAAAAGTGTTTATGTCATTTTAATTAGAGAAAAAACATTAAAAGTATTTCATACGTTTAAATTCTTCAAGAATATTTAAGAATATTCGCTGCTATAGATTCTTGTTAGTATTAAAATCACGTAAGATTTTAGACCGGCCCTGTTAGTGCACCCTCGAGCGCATCGAAGGTTCAGCAATTTTACGCGATCCGACTAGATTGGCGCGATACGAAGCGAATGGGCTCCTACAGCGTCTCCTCCATGCACTATACTTCTCGTATTTTCAAGAGAACATAAAACAGTAAGCCGCGGAGATCCCGAGGTTTCGAAATGATTCCCGTTATTACCAGAAATGACCGTGTTTCTGAAATTGATTTAGATACAAGGAGTACAATCCACAATCACGTATAACGGTAAGTAAAAGTTTAGTGATAAAAATCAGACGAGAATTAAGTTAGTTATATGAAAATTCGAAAAAAATACATACAAATAAAAAATTTTGAGAAGAATGTTACGTTGATTATAACTATATATTAGTTTATCTTTAATAACTGAATCTAACTTTTCTCTCCTTATACGTACTAATATATAACTATAGCTTAATATATATAACTATAATTTTAGTTTAGAGCGAGAGACACAATTAGTAATCATTATTCAATTTAATTAAGAAAAAGCGTTTTGTCTTTTGAAGCTTAATTCGCTAAAAGCCTTTTATCTTATAAGTCAGACACTATAATGTATCTCGACATCTTGTTGTTAGAGTCTTTGTTTCCAATTTACTTAATTAAGGAATCTCAAATCTTAACGACTGTTACATAGAAACGGGAAGCTTGTATTCGTACAGCACGAAAAAGACAATTTTCTGCAAAACATAACGACGGAATCTATGAGGCACCTTACTCGTCACGAAGAGACAAGGTTTGCCCAACAACATTCACGTGCTCATCGGAGCAAACACCTCGAGTCGCGAGGTCAAAGGAAAAAGGAGTCGTCTAACTCGCGACACAAATTCGCAACTACAAAAGCGTTCGCAACATGCGAACACGCGGAGAGCGGTATTCAAGTGCCAATCATCTCCAAACTTTCGCACAAGAAGTATTCCGGGTGAGCGCAACAATGCCGGCCAATCTTTCCGAGGTAGAACGGCATATACAAGCGATATTCCGCGTTCACGCGAGATCCAGGATTCCGCCCGTTTCAGCAGGCGCCTTCTAAATATGGAATTGAAAAGTACTCGGCGAATAGGATCCTGATTCCCCTTTTTCAATTTTCGCAGGGCGAAAATTTGATCGGCTGGTCGGTTCAGCGATGTAAATGTTTTGCCGAAACTTGCTGCGCGCGGATTTAAATCACGACTCGCAATTTCTCGCAATATGTTATCCCACGGGGAAGTTGAGCCATGCCGTCGAATGAAACATGGCCATTGTATATATATATATGTATAAATATATATATGTATGTATATATATATATATATATATATAAAGGGGGGAACGCGACTAAACCGCAATATTTCCCGGTGCGCCGATCGCTTGCTCGTGCGGAGCGTCATGCCGCGAGGAAATACAAAAACGACCGGCCGACTTGATTTTTCTATCATCGTAAATCACACTGAGGACGGCTGGCACGTGTTATAATTTATCGTGCCGACCGGAAAAAATACCGCTACATCGACTGTCGAGTTTAAGTGACAATCAAAATATCGAACGCGTTATTTAGGAAGACAACGTGCACGAGAATTATATATGATAGGAACACACAGACAAATATATTTGTTTGAAAGAATATAAAAATTTCTCACACTTCACACGACATTTCTTTTTAATATGTAAGACTACACGTAGAGACTTTTTTGATACATTTGAAATCATTTTTTAAATATTCTGTATTCTTTTACACGCGCAGGATATTTTTATTTAATGAAAGGCGTTATATTTTCTCAAAATAACGGATTCAGTCACAATTCTTTGTCGTTTTAAAAGCTATTTTTGCATGAAAAAGTATCGCGCTGTCTTTCAATTAAGAAATACTGAAATATTCCTCAGGTTTTGATCTAAAAGGACAAAAGAGACTCTCGAAAGAGAAGAATGACTAATATCTCACGGAATCATTATATGATAGCGTTGCAAGCGGTATTCGCCTTTTACTTATCGAATCGTTCTTCTCCACTAATGAATCAGAATCTCAGAATCTCAAATAATAACCATAACGCGAAGTATTATAACGTGGATGCTGTATGTATACGTTTATGTGTAGTTTATGTGTTTTGAACGAAGAAGAGAAAGGCCATCTCGTAGGAGGCTGAAGATTCTTTGAAACCGACGCTATTCTGTAAACGTGCCTCATTAAAAATAACGAGACATAATAAGCATGTCAAAGCAAATACGTTGAATAAAGAATGGAAACCATTTGACGACATTCTCATCTTATTTGAGACATGTTGCGTCAGTGTCTAGCAGCCATGAAGTTGGATAACTTAATTGGAAAACGTTAAGAAAGAGAGAAAGTATAATAAATCTATATTAACCGAAAGATCAGAGGGTTGAGCCCATTTCATTAATGCTCAATCGATCTGTCTGGAAAATATCGTTTTCTATCGCGAAATATAGAAAAGTCAGGATGCAGATGCGACTTTATTTTAATCAGCTTTAAAGGTACTGATAGAAAATATGGAAACGTAAAAATTTGATTAAAACTGGATCGTCCTTTTCATTCCCAGAATTTTTGTCTCCGGTAGTTTTTAATGTATTCCAATTTTGTAATTAATTTAACAAAATAGATTATTTAAAAATTAAATTTATCGAAGAAATAAAAAAATATTATATATTAGCCAAGGAAAGTCATAATTCATATAGTATTATTAATGTTTATTAATTATTATTAATGATAACGCGCAGTATGGAGAATACTGCTAAGAGTGATGTATTATACTGGTCGTTTGACATTATCACTTTGTTTTATATGACCATACAAATTTTATTCACTCAAATATTAAATTCATATTTTATAAAATTGTTAAAGCGGAACATTAATTATTACTGTGATTATATATTTTTTTCACGCGAGCATTTTTCATGTTGATTTATTGATTAAACACTTTTAATTAATCTAGAAACATCATAATAAAATATTCACAAAAATTACAATCGCAGATTAAAATGATATAAGAAAAAATTGATTTTAAATAAATTAAGAAAAAACAACGCGTAGTTGTGTGAAAATATATTGTAATCATAAATACAAATGTGAAAAAAATTAATATCTACGTGAATTATTCATAATACTCCAACTAAATAAAATAACGTTCACGTGCATATTATAAAAGACCTCTTCACTCTGCTACTCACAGACGAGTTTTAAACAAATATGATTTATCTACGTGCCAAGGGAATTATTTTAATCAAAGGTGAATAAAAAGAATGAATAAAAAGATCAAATTTCGTACAAGAAATATTCGTCAAATTTTTGTCAAATAGATGTCCTAATACTCCTACGGAATCCTATCAACATTGGATAGAATATCCCACAGCTGCATCACATTGTAATCCGCATGTCACGAAGAATGGCCGTAGCGAAGGGCCTTAAGGGAGCCATCCCTGAGGGATTCATTGTCCGCCAAGTCACCGAGGACGGCGATGAATTTATATTCCGGCTGTACTACCCTCAGTCTTTTTTTATTTGATTCACGCAAATCCCGATCGGGTACCTTTCCTCTCGACTGAGAATGATTTCTGTTGGCATTACCAATGAATCTGTCAAGATAACACTGCTTTACAGTCAAATAAATGCTGCGGTTTAATTTACTAAAATTCGATAAATTGATAATTAATTGTTTTTATCTGACATTTTGCTTTCATGAGAATTTGATACGTACAACAGGCATTAAATTTAATAATTATTCGACCAAAAGTCCTCTTCGGCTACAATTAATAATTTTTCATCTAAAATATAACGAAATCAAAGTGAATATCAACGTTTTACGTATATAAATTAACTTTAAAAATCGAATTATTTTGTATATATTTTTCTCTGCTAATATAGGAATTAAATCTGATTTAATTCGTAAAAATTCTGTGAAATAAAAAACAATTTCTTGTAAAAAAATTCTATGAAACAAACAATTGTTAAAATGTACAATTTTCTTGTTCGTCTCATATGTATTTGTCAAAATTTATAAGTTAGAATCACGGAAGTAGTCGATCCTTCAATGTAAAACTAGAATAAGTACGACTGATGAGTATTTCCTTTTCTTGATAGAAAACCCTCGGAAAGCAAAATCATGTATCAAAGGTACCTTTGCGTTTTTATTAACTTTGCTTCCATAGAACAATGTTCTCAAGAAAATTTGTGATTATGATTGCCTGTTGCACTTATGAGTTTTATGATTAACTGTTTTCGACATTTTATCAAATGTCTATTATGTTTATTTTAGACGTATTTAAAATTCATGCATTATTTACTGAGAATTAAAATTATCATTAATAAATTATTTGAACGATATTTCCCACGTAGATAATTCATTAACAAGCTACAGTGAAACGCAATAATTAATTAACACGAATAGAATATGAAGTAATATGTGAGAAAAGCGAAAACGGCACTTTCGCTGTTATTTGCAAAATCCAGGATTTTCTATTTAAAAATTCAGAATAATTTTGTTATATTCAGTTGCTAATACTATGCATTCTGAATGTACTTTTTAAATTAGTGAGCAAAAAAGCGGCTTAATGCAAACTGAAAGTACAATGGGATAAAGAATCATTAATTTGAGACCGGCGCGTTCGTTATAAAGCTGCAACAAAATTCGAGGTGCAGTAATCGGACTTGAATCATCTCGCGTTAAAATTACGGCATAAAAGCGGTGCGCGTTCGCGGCTGGAACAATTCCAAAGGTCCCAGACCAGGTATAGGTACACGGCGACCTCGGCTGACATTGGCTTCGCCATTGCCATGGACACTGAACTCTCGGAGAGTCTGCAAATAATTTATGCCTAGAATTATAGGACATCGGAGAGAGCGTGCGAGCAACAATAGCGGATATCCGACCGTGTATGCACGCCGTGGGAATTGGCGAGGTGTCAAGTGCGGAAGAAACGGACTGGTCGATCGATAATTCTCGTTGTTGTATATACACGCGTTACGACTACGCATCATCGATTCGCCGAAGTAACGGCTAGAAGTGCGGTGTAAATGCGAAAGTAGGGAGAAAAAAAAAGAGATGCTTCATCGAAAGAAATACTTCACTTATGTCCATTTCCACCAATGTAGATTAGCTTTAATCTCGGGGTTTAATTTACTCTTTATCTTTTTTTTAGTTCTAAGAATTAGAAAGAGATAGAGAGTAAGTTAAACCGAGATTAAAGTTAATTTACATTGGTGGAAATGGACGTTAATGCATTTCCTCGCATGTTTCATTGGATATATTCAGAACAATAGCAAGAGCTAGAAAAAAGATTTGCAAATAAGTACAAACGTGTGAATGCGTGCAAACAGATACAAATATTGAAGAATCACGGATCATGCATAAATAAATATAACAGCGACCGAGCGACAGGGAATATTTCGTTTAGCCGCTCACAATCAGTCGACAGAAATGGCTGAAAGTACAGCCTGCGGTCTTTCATTTATTTTCGAGACAAGGATTCGCTGTGGACGATTTCATATTAAACGAAGAGCCTTTTGAAGTCTTGCTTTTGAACATTTCATGACGTGTTGACAACGAGCATAAAAATTACATGGTACGGGGCTGCTCTCTATTTTTCCGTATTTTAAATCTGTCTACGACATATTCATCCTAACAAAAAAACATCTTTAAAAAGATAATAAACTGATAATTGAGGAAAAGAAAGCATCTCACATTTATCATAAGACAAAAAGTAATTGTTTGTCAGTATTTTTTATAAAATCCATAGGTTGCTTAACTGTAAAAAATAAGGAAATAAACCGTGTTAATTGAATAAATCTTCCTTCATTAATAAATGAGATAATAGGACATAACATCAAATCAATGATTCCATGGTTACTAAAGTAACAACAAACGTAGTAACAAACAATCGTAATAATCATATTCAGCTATGTCCCATAGTAATAATTACAGCACATAACTGTACTAGTAATAACCGTAGTTATAAAAATATTCGTTTTCAATTTAAAAAAAATTAATATCTTTGTGAATAAAATATCGTAATTATAAATATATTAAAATAAAATTCACTGAAATTTAAACACGAAGATTAATATTTAATTATTCGCTGAAATTCAATTCTCGAAATCTCTTTCATTTCCAATCGTTAATAATAATTTTAAAAATATTACCTCCTCGATATTTTTTGTCACGGGAAAATTCCAGATTGATAAAAAAAACCTGTACGTCTTTATTATCAAAGTCCGGGACGCTCTATGCATAATATTATTTCATATTATTTTTACAGGGCAGCATTAAGCTTAACTAATTTATCTACCTGCAAAACTACAGCATTCAGAGAGAAATTTATCGTACATACGCGTACTGTTATTTACGGAAATCGTCTTATCGGATGTAACTACATTATTCTTATTTTTGATTTCCGTTTTTTTTCCAAAGTTCGCGCGTATCGTGAAGTTATATCGGATGCACGTAAGCGGTTTATTTTCATTTCGCAACTATGAGCAGTTGTAAACCGAAATAGTCAATCTTGCTTGCTTAAAGTCATTTTCATGAGACGTGAGAGCAAAAAAAATTATATTCATACATACTGTGGTTATAACTTTGTAATTGTAATTTCATTTTAGATTTGTCGTGGCACGAGATTGCAAACGATAAAAATCGCAAGAATATCGACTAAAAGAATACCGACAAAATAATCATTTTACTTTGAATTTAAAATTTTTTGCAATCCTTTGAAAATCGTGTCTTTCATGAAATTTTCTATAGGACAAAATTGGCTTCCTGTTCAATGTTTATTTTATCATTGTACTCTATTCAAAAGGTTCTGTAGTACAGAAATTTTTTATGAGAAAAACATTTTACATTTTGATATAATTATAAATACATATACATATGTGTCAATATAATTTTTTGCAAAATATAGAATGATTTATGTTCCAGTGTAAAGCGATTGTAATTCATTTAATAAATTATTCCTTAAATTTACATAATTGAATGATTTTTAATATATCAAGTAACATTGTTTTTTTAATTGTCAATTTTAGCATGCTTTGTTTCTTTAGTAGTAGTAGTAGTAATTGCGAATGATTAATAATCACATATTAATTATTTAACTATTACTATTGTTATAAGTACTACGCTTTAATATTCAATAAAGTTAGTAAACATAATACATATTCGCGAATATCTACATAGAAAGAATAGTTTTGCTGAAATGTCTAAAAATTTAGCCAGATACAGATCTGAAAATAATTATGTTGGACCATATAAAATAATTATGTAGGACGCTGAAGCATAATGACAATGCTGCAAAAAGTTTTGACATTCTAGCAAACAGCTTGAGGGTCCTACACAATTATTTTGGATGGTCCAATATAATTATTTTCTGATTTGTATCTGACTAAATTTTTAGATATTTCAGCAAAACCGTTCTTTCCGTGTAATAAAAAAGATAATATTATAAGCATGGCTTTAAATTATATCTATAATTGTTAATTATAACAAATGTCTCTGGAGCGTCTAATATAAAGTATAAATAAAGTTCCATATAAAGTATAAATCAGAATAAGTAGGTACTGCTGGTTTTGCCGCGATTCGGTTAAATACGCAGACGGGCAAGTGGGATAATGAGTGTATTCAGTTGTGTAAATCACTGTTTAACAATGCCGGCTTTTATAAAATTAATGCCCCTCGTTGTTACTATGATTATTGTAGACGTCGCGCGCGCTCCGGAAAGTGGCCAACGCAGAGCGTAATTTTGAAAATTTCAGCGGAACTACCTGCCATCGTCCTTACTTTGCACTTCCGCCGAACTTACCGTATAATTTCGCCGCCGTTCCGACGGCTCTGCGAAACGAGAGGACGCGGTAATTTTCTCGTCGAGCACTAGACGACGCGTTCAAAATTCGAAATATGCAGGATATTGTGAATTCTAACTCTCGGGAACCAATTTTCATCTCTTATTACGTAGAATTTATTCATATTTAATAACGACAAGACTTTTTTTGTCTCTGGTCATTAATACAACGAATAATCCTGCAGAGGAAAAATTTTGGCAAAGAGATAAATGTTACATAAAAAAATTGAACCTTTTTAAAAATAAGAAAACAAAGCGATTGTTTATCACAGATTCTTCTCATTTAGAGTTAATTAATATATCGTAAGAATAATCGTAAGAAAAATATAAAAATTACGCCATCTTTTAACGAGAAAAATATCAGTTTTTGAAAAAAACAGCGAATGAATCTGGTTAGTATGATATAGCTTATGGGCCGGTATCACCATCTCTTTCTAATTGAACAATTAGAAAGAGACGAAGAGTGAGTTTAATCGGAGGATCAAGTTAATCGGAGATGGTGATACCCGCCCTATGTCTACATAATTCGTACAATGCTAAAAATATTTTTGAAATCACAAGGATACTGTCAGTAATGTAGCCTTCGTACCTTATTGCTCCTTTTATCTCCCATAACTTCTCCGAGTACACTAACGTGTATTAATGTTAGGAAGGGAAACAGTTTGACACGTTAGCACAACAAGGACCCTTTCGGCAAAGCTGTAGTCGCAGGAAGGATTCAATGTGTCGAGTACGACTATCGACCCTTCCTCTTGCCGAACCCGTATCTCGTCCGAGGCATGTGATACCGAAATGCGGTCACCTCGCTGGCGGAATCGCGCGTTCTCGTGTAACAAGCGCGTGATAAAGTTACACCGAAATTACGCTGTTAGATACGCGCCAACAATCCGGATTCCTAACGCCGCTGCGATCGCTGGTCGACCGGATTCCCGGACGACGTGTCCATCAACGTTGATTACTTACGGATGGAAAACTTCCATCCCCCCCCGTTGAACCGCGGCGTTGCAATTTGGTTTCTTCTCGCCGGACGCGAGAGAGAGAATTTCACAAATCCGAATCCCCCCGCGTCCTGCAACGTTAATTCTCTTTTTCAGCTACTCGTCATGTTTCGCGGGAGAACCGGTCGTAATCACGAGTCTCAATTCGGCGCATAACTTTCCGTTCCTAACGAACGTAATTTCGAGGCTTTTAACCGTTTCCTACGGCTGTCTCTTCCCGAACGTCGCGTCGGGCGCGAGAGTGACGTTCTATCGAAGCGGTTTCGAATCATGTTGCTGACAGCTACGACAGTTTCGCATTAATCCCCCAGACTCTGGGGTTGACCCGTGAAAATTCTTTCGATTTACATCAAATCCCCTACAGCGAGTAGATAGAAATCGCGGAGTTGACTGGCAACTTTGGCACCTGCCGCGATTTGATGATGGAATTAATCATTGAGAGGTCCTATCGTTTCATTTTTAGACGAGTTCTCTAAAGATGTAAATTCTTTCATGTCTGAGATATATATAGATTTACATTTATTATCCGACATCTGTTCGACTCTATACGTGATCTTATCTTCTGACACTTATTAAGATTTTATTACTTGATTTAATTATTGTACACTGTTAAAAAAGATATGAAATTTACAACACATTTACGATACTACGGTAAATGAAATTTATAAACTGAGTATCTGAAATAAAAATTCTTGCACTTGTATAGCTAAATTCATATACGAACATGAATTTTAATCACTAATATGAAATTTTTAATACACACAACATTGAATATTAAAAACCCGTTTAAGATTTTTTTTGAATACGCAAGGTAATAATACATATTTTCGATTGAAAATGAGAAAATTTGTATATGAATTGTATATTACATTTGTATATTACTGCTCGATACTTCTATTTTTGAAATACCACTCTTTTAATTTTCAACTTCGTATTTGAAATTTCATATACGGTATCTGCATAAAAACTTCCACATTTTTATATTATTTTTAATACAGATTTTTTTAACAGTGTACTTTTGACTTATATGACTTCGAATTGCTTCCTTATAGAGGAAGCTTTGTTTTCGTGAAAAAATTTTTTTCCAGTTTTCTTTGTTAAAGCTTTTAGATTGTTTTAAAACGTCGAAAAAACACATTTTAACAAAATGTCCGTGTGTGTGTATGTATGTATGTATGTATGTATGTGTGTGTGTATGTGTGTGTGTGTGTGTATGGATGATGTTTGTGGTTGCTGTAACTTCCGCAAATTTTGAGATATCGGGCTGAGTTTTTTTTTAAATGTAGAGTATCATTAAAGGAAACTTCGTATTGTATTTGGTGATGATCGGTAAAGGGGGTCTTTTGCTTCCTCATATTTATAAAACTTTTTATTTTTTCTAAATTTTTATTTTTGGTTTTTTTTCAATTTTTACTATTGAAACCTCATTTTTTTATTGCATATTCTTATAGTTTATTTCGAGTGCTTTTCAAAACACTATAATAAAGTATTTTTTTATTAAGTACTTTTCGAGTAATAAAGTGTGTATGTTCATATAAAACTGTAATCTTCAAACTTTCGTAACTCGATAAGTATATAACGAAAAAATACTTTATTATAGTGTTTTTAAAAGCTCTCGAAGTAAGCTATAAGAATATGTAATGAAATTGTATTTGGTGATGATCGGTAAAGGGGTTTTTAAAAAATAAAATTTTTACTTTTTTCTAAACTTTTATTTTAGGCTCTCTTTCAATTTTTACTATTAAAACCCTACTTTTTTATTGCATATTCTTATAGCTTACTTCGAGAGCTTTTCAAAACACTATAATAAAGTATTTTTTTATTAAGCACTTTTCGAGTAATAAAGTGTGTATGTTCATATAAAATTGTAATCTTCAAACTTTCGTTGATTCACAAAACTTCCTCTATGAGGAAGCCAAAAGAAAAAAAAGAAGAAATAAAGAAAAACTTCCTGATGAGGAAGCACTGTGCAAATTCTCAATTTGCACACTTTTTTTTACTATGTATTTTCTTACGCTCATGACTAATTGGGCCTCAGTTACTGATTTTTAATTTTCACTTGACTATCCAACCATGTAAGATTGGGAATCAACAGAGGAATGTTGACGCGTCTTATGAACCTGTGAGCGTGAGATCCGTCTTTCCAAGTTTCTTTTTTGCTGAAGATGGCTCAAAATGCAGCCGATACGTACGATATATATATGACAATATATTTATAAATTATAATTTAAAGAATCAACTAATGTTGTGATTTTTTTTTGCGCATCGAGTTCCGCTCTGTACTCTCATTTGCCTAATTGTTATACTTGTATTTTAAATTTGAGAGTCCATTCCTATTTTAATAGGATTATATAGATTATATATAGGTTATTTGTAGATTTTTAATTGCCCGACTAAAATAGTAGTTTTTATAACAGAATTAAAAATATAGATTTTTGATATAT
The DNA here is from genome assembly GCA_003063835.1 of Aphaenogaster floridana. Classification (NCBI taxonomy): domain Eukaryota; kingdom Metazoa; phylum Arthropoda; class Insecta; order Hymenoptera; family Formicidae; genus Aphaenogaster; species Aphaenogaster floridana. The sequence goes on from NJRP01000008.1 coordinate 582,609, forward strand.
TTTAGACATCTTCATGTTGTGTATGCTGAAAGGTTCACTCAAGACTGAATTAATAAGGGAATGTTGTAGCGAATATATGTATAAACTATTTTCTTAAAAGTATTTTAAAACTAATAATCTGGATAATTTCTACGTTCTTTCTTCACCTGCCAACTTGAATAAAGCCCGGTCTACAATTGCGTAAGCGTGGTTGTAAGCGGTTGTAGTTGTAAGAAATTGACCAATCACAGTTGAATTTGAGAAGAATTATCGACATGATTGGTTAATTTCTTACAACTACAACCGCTTACAACCACGTTTACTTAATTGTAGACCGGGCTTAATGCAAACGTACAACGATTCAACGTGATCAATCAGCAATCACACATCAAGTCACCCCTGATAAACACGAACCAACTCAATTCTTCTCGATTTGTTAGCTTTATAAATCGAGCGGAAAGATAATATTTCCGCAATTGGTTCCCTGTTCACCTGTCATTTACCACGTTTCACCTCGACGAGTTACATGCCACGAACGGCTGGAACTCCGCAAGCAAATCCAGCGGCCGCGCGAGGCAGCGGCGCGAGATGTTGAGTGCGGGATGGGTTTTCGAATCTCCGATCGACCGTGACCGTTTGTTTCGAGGATCCTTTCGCCGGTTCGATGCAGCGGTGGTAGCGGCGCCGGTTTCTCCGACCCGTCGCGGCAGCAGCACTTCCTCCCACCCTGGGCAAGTGCATTCAACAGGTATCTACACAACCGATGAGTTTGTGCTATGCTCCTCTGTCCTCTCTCTCTCTCTCTCTCTCTCTCTCTCTTCTTGCTTCTCTTGCTCCTCTTCGGGGGTTCCGTGCTATCTGGTGGGCACACTGATCCGCACCCGTCTAACCCCCCCAACTCGTTGTATCAAGGACGCCTGCGTCGGTAAGGTAGACGAGCTCCCAACCTGAAGCGGATGGCTGCTCCTCGCCAGTACGCCGTCGACCGTCGAAGGTTGCTGGTCTCTGCTCCGGTGTTTCCGCTCGTCGGCTCCGCTCGCGGAAATCCGCCACTTGGACCGGTGTGACACGGAGGAGTGCGAAGTGATCGCGAGGATCGTCGCGCCGATCCTCGTTGGAGATCGGTGAGGTGTTCTCTTGTGCAAGCGGAGGCTGATCCTTCCTCTCGTTCAAGGACCGGTATTCGACTTCGTCGCTGGTAGGAATCTCTCCTGGGTGTTTCCCTCTCATTATCCTTCCCATTTTCGTGACGGCGAGGAAGTCTGTGTGTCGGTCAGCGCGAAAGATGATCGGCCGCCTTTTTCACGGGGATGCCAATCGATGATTCGCCCGTAGCCGGTTCTCGTTTCTCTGCTTCGCGAAAGTCACGACGAGAGTGGGCGGGGAATCCCGGCGTCAGGATCGAGGATTCTGTCTGGCCGTCCGTGTAGTCAGATGTAGCTGAAAGGTCGAGGTGATCATCTCGACGTCTTAGGGATTGGATCAGTGCGTTTTCGGAATTTGTGATCAGAATGGGCAAGGCAGTTTTCAACGTGGCATCTGGCGACGTTCCGGTAATGTTTTCTCATTGAATATTCTAATGGAGGATGACAAGTGTGTACAGCCGATTAATTTGCTCGGCAGTATTTTTATTATTACATTTATTTCATTATTACATTTATACATTATTAAATTTATTACATTTATTATTACGGCTACTGTCATACATAGTAATTTTTAATATAAAATTTTCTCCGTGTATATAATACATTCGAGAAGAACTATTTATTTTTTGTGTCACTTAATTGGTATCCATCTTTGAAATTAATAATTTACAATCGTTTGAGTACTTTTAAATATTAACGATTGTGCGCCGTGTTTTAGGCCCTGCGCACAATGGAGGAATATTAGATATTAGGAATAGGAATTAAAATTTTAGAATCAGTTTCCTCAATGAATATTGAACGTAACACACAATGGATATTAATAAGATATAAGACATAATGTGTTATACGAAACATAACATAACTTATTATTTATCTATAGTGTTCATTGAGGAAACTGATTCTAAAACT
>NJRP01000008.1:584861-604048 GCA_003063835.1 Aphaenogaster floridana
AAATACAATAAGATTTCATAAAGATTCCAATTATTTTTCGTGATATATCTGCATGATATGCGGATAAATAGTTCAACTGATATTGATTGTATATATGGAACAATTAATATTATATGTCTATAATACTCGCTACAAACTTCCCCTTATTATTGACTACTTTAATTTGACTTTAATTTGACTATGAATTTAAATAGAAAAATAGTCCAACATTTGACTGTTTAATTGATTTAGCTATGTTTGATCAAATAATTTATCAATTTTTGAAGTCTCTTATCAAAGTTTTTTTTGAAAAATTTTATAATCTTGATTAAATATCGATTTCAAGCGCTGTTTTTGACGGAATCACGAGTCTTGTTAAAGATCTGCGCAAACGTGATCGTATTAGTTTTATTATAAAATTGTGTCATGTTTATCAAAATTTAATATGCTAATTACATGGCAAGAGTGAAACGCAAGATTACAGTTACATCACGCAGCAGAGTATTTATCACTTAACGCCGCGAGTTTTGATTTAAAGTCAACCACCCTTGTAACGCGATTACAAACTGCAATAATAACAGGAGAATTATCCTCGCACAAGCATAAAATGTGCCTCTGTATAAAACATATAAGTTGTCCCTGAAAGAGAAGTTCCTCTTTTATACACGACATTTTTAATTATCTTAAACTCTATTACTGTTTTTGTTTGACAATGGAAACTCAACAGATATAAAGCTCAACTAGAATTCCATTAAAGCGATTTTATCACAAAGCCTCTTTTAGACTGTATTTGGAGCGCATTTGCGTCGTTTTTCGAGCAAAATTTGCACTTGTCTCTCAAATAGGAATTTCCTTCTCTCACACGAACACATGTTTCATTATCACAAGCTTCATTATTGAGTTATGTAACAAGGGAAATGTAGCGATATGTATAGTTCTCGAATTAAGTGTTTATTAGATACAGCAATCTTCTTCTAAAAATTTTTTCCTAGAATATTTTTTGGAGCGCATTTCCTCTGTACTACTTGCAAAGCCTGCACTTGTGTGTCGAATAGAAATTTCCTTAAATAGGAATTTTCCGAGGGGTAAACTGCTGACCAAAATTGTGTACACCAATGCCTACACAGAAAAAAATGATACATTAAATACATTTTAATACATTAAACTTAATATAATGAATAATCAACGTAGTTGAATTATGCGCACCGAGTACCGCGCTGCACTCTCATTGTCCGATCTTTATTTGTGAATTTTTCAATTTTGAGAGTCCTATTTTTGTTAATTTTTGTTAATTAAAAAAAAATAATGTATCAACAGCATTAAGTCTAATTGGAAATAATCTTGTTAATTCAATAACAATTTTAATAAAATAAAATCATACACGTATTTGTTTCATTAATAATGTTATTGAATTAACAAAATTATTTCCAATTAGACTTAATGTTGTTGATACAACATCATTTGAGTACACTAAAAGTACACAATTTTTGGGCATTACTAGTGAATTTTTTATGTAATGCCCACTAATGTGCCCTAGTAATGCCCACTATGCTCCAAATCTGTACACCGCAATGCTTTCAGCGGTTTACCTTTCGGGAATTTCCTTTTCTCATACGAACACATGTTTCACAAGCTTCGTTATTGAGTTATGTAACAAGGGAAATGTAGCGATATGTATAGTTCTCGAATTAAGTGTTTATTAGATACAGCAATGTTCTTCTAAAAATTTTTTCCTAGAATATTTTTTGGAGCGCATTTCCTCTTTACTACTTGCAAAGTCTGCACTTGTGTGCTGAATAGAAATTCCCTATCGAACATAGAGAGACACTTTTCACCATGTCGAGCTTCATTACCGAGTTCTTTAACATTAGAAATTTAAGTGCAGATGAGGTAATTTTAGTTAAAGCAGTTTACCTAAAATCGCTTCCTAAAATTGGGCACGTCCGCGTCATTTATTACGCGGAAATATACATTTATTTGCTAACTGGAGATTTGTTTTCTTTCGTGTGAATACGCGTTTTATCATTTCGAGCTTCATTGCCGAGTTATTTAACGAGGCAAATTTCAGAACAGAGATAAAATACTCAAATTAAACTCTTGTCAAAGCAAGGCTCTGCGCACAATGGAGGAATATTAGATATTAGGAATAGAAATTTGAGTTTTAGAATCAGTTTCCTCAATGAACACTATAGATAAATAATAAGTTATGTTGTGTTTCGTATAACACATTTATGTCTTACATCTTATTAATATCCATTCTGTGTTACGTTCAATATATTCATTGAGGAAACCGATTTAAAAATTTTAATTCCTATTCCTAATATCTAATATTCCTCCATTGTGCGCAGGGCCTAACGTAGACAGAATTTCTCTCTATTCCTTCTTTCACTTTCGACGCGCGTCTCCGTGTCGTTTCGATGAGAGTGACTGCACTCGTCGAGGCACTCATTTGCGAGTGCACACGGAAGTGGTGCGACACTACTGAATTCAGCGGTATTAGCATAACCGTTCTCCATCACATTCGCTACGAGTAAATTTAACTTCGTAACGCGCGAGTTACGAGATACAGCATGCGCTCGTCCGCCGATAAACGGGTTAAGCGGAGGGGGAGTGATAACAAAATTTTGCACGAGATCACGTCTCGCGAAATGTTTGCGCGAACTCATCGCCGGGCGTCGCCGTCACACGTTTGTAAAATCGTCGAGACGTATATATAAATAAAGAGGCCCTATCGCGAAACGCGGGAGGGTAAATCCGCGCCAATGAATTCACTTTGATTCGCATTCAGGCGCGCGGGGAATATGTTATTTCGATTGAAGCACGAAACTACTATTGCTACTACAATCGCCACGGGAATCCTAGTGGACCGTACCAATTTACAAAATTTCGCCGAGCTTTGTCGAGTCAGTTTCAATCTATGTATCAAATTACGAGCGTAATAGAGCAGCGGGAAGCTGCAATAGTGCATTAAATATGCAGGCTGAATATCGCATTAATGGTTTCGAGACGGTATCGAGAAATGGTCGCGAAATGAAGGTTAAACTCATTGAACCGATATTAAATATCGAGTTAAAGAAAGCGTTAGCTCTCTTCGCGAGTAAGCGTCATAATTTGCATCATAACTCTTTTTAAGCCGACTAATTATAAATTCGCATTCAATTTTACGCAGGTAATAAAAATGCAAAATGTTGTAAATGGGGAATTTAAAATTCTCTCCCTCTCTCTCTTGACGTTGACATTAGGCAAGTTTACTTTTCTGCATTCATCTAACAACAAAAAGCCATAACAAACATTTTGCGCGAGCATATAAAAAATGTTTCTGAAAGAAGACTGCAAACATGGCAGCAATTTCTGCAGCAATCACGGTCGGCACACATGAAGTTGCAACAGTATAAAGTGTGTTTAACAGTTTCACGTATTGCAACGCGAGAGATTTTTTTGTAACTATGAAATATAACGCGTCTCCGTGGCCATTGTAACACAGAAAATTGTTCAGTGGCGTAGCCAGGGGGGGGATTAGGGGGATAAATCTCCTCCCCCGCTGAAATTTTGGAACCAAATATGAAAATATAAAAATGAAAGGTTGAAAGCCGAGAGAGAAATGAAATGGTAAATGCTTTAAGGTCTAAAGAAAATGTCCTGAACGAATATTGTTATCTTATTTAATTAAAAAGACTTCATTACTTCATTACTTCTTGTGTTCTACTTACTAATTAATTCATTTGGTGGAAGTAACGCGAATTCATTCATCTATTCTTTATTATAATTTAGTACTGAAGAGGACTCAAGTTTGAGTCGAAACGTTTCCTTTGTATTTGTATATTCATATTGTACATTTAATTAATAAATAATTTGTTTCGCCTCGACAACGGCGTTGGCTCACATTGGCTTTTATTGAATTGTCTTTGATTTTATATCTGAGAGCCTTACTATCATTAATATTTAGTTTTAACTAAAAAAATTATGAGTTGTTCTGTGATTTTATTTTTTTTAAACCCCCCTTCTCTTTCCCCGAAATAAAATCCTGGCTACGCCCCTGAAATTGTTAGATATACGCATAGCGATATTGTAGACTGTAGAGGATACAAGTCAGGAAATAGACACGGTATGTTTATTAAGAATTTAATTGCGGAAAAGACGGATGGAGGTTACAAAGATTCAACCTCGCACGGATGCCGTTTCGAGCTAGCTAGACTGACTTTCCGCTTCCGTGCGCGCTCGCGAGATCGAGCGCCGAAAACGTCTTTCTTTTGTTTATCGAAAAAACGCGCGCTCGGCAGTCGCAACCGCTGTTGCCACGCACAAAGAACATGCTAGAAAAAGAAACTGAAAAGAAAATAACCGTTTAGAACTCCTACAATATTTCAAGTAGTCAGGCTAAATAATCAACCGCACAAATTGTTTGCCTCCAATTTTAATTTCTTTAAAAATTGCAAAAATTCATTGTTGAACCACTTTGTATTCATCTTTTTATTAAATCATGATTAATAATAAACTCTGATTTAATATAATTCGATTCAATTGCAAGCAAAGATAAATTCATAAACTATATCGAAAGTATTTATGGTGCAGTGAAATAAAATTTAGTTCGACATAAATCTGTATATTGTAAAAACAGAAATTGAAAAAACAAATAATTGTTTTAAAACTCGTTTAAAAAATAAATATTATTTAGCGAAAATGAATTCAATTATTGCAATATATTTCAAAAAGGGAAAATTTCAAACTATTTAACGTTATATTTCACATTCGCGAGATTGTCGTTATTTTTAATCTATGTATTACATTGCCATTTACAGAAATCATTTATAAGTTCATAATAAAATTTATTACAAGATCTATGAATGGAGCTCATATTTCGATTCTATCGAATTGTAACTTCGCCTATTTCTACTTCTTAATAAAGTCTAAACAAATCCATTTGGCGCGATGCACTCGATGCATAATGATTCTTAGTAAGACTGCGGACATTCTTAAAACGACGCCTGACGACGATGTGAAAACGAGTCACGTACACGAAGACACGTGGCTTCGAATAATTAGGCGCGGTGAAATCGATTACCGTTTCGTTGTTGCCCTTTCTCTTTTCGATGTGCCTTGAGCATCGCTGAATTTCAGATCAAATCGTCACCTAAATTAATCGCGGAAAAAGTGTAGTACATTACGATCGAGTTAGCAAATTAAATTTAGAACTGTATAAAACACTGATTTAGAACTGATTTAGAACTGAAATTAACTAATGTATAAGTTAATGTACAAGTTCTGTGACATTGACATGTAATGGAATGTAGTTACCTAATACATATAAAAAATGATTTATTGCTAATATGACGATTTCATTAAAGTACATCATGTTAAGATATTCAAATAATAAGTAATATTTGCATCTAATATTTACATCCTATTTTGGAATATAATTGAAATGTAACAGAATTTTTACCAAAAATCTGATGATTGAATTACTAATGTGAAGGTAATAGTTATTAATAGTAAAGTGAAAGAAAGAATCAAATGAAATTTTCTTCCAAAATGTTCAGTTTTTAAAAAACTGCTTTTCTTCATCATTTTTTATTTCAATTTGTATATTTGTATATTCAACTCTCTAATTATACCATTCGTTCAGTTTGTCATATTCTTGGTCAAGTATCAATTACTGGTTTCCGCCGCGTTTTTTCGTTCAAACAAGAGGAAACTCTTCTTGTTTATCGTGACGGAATATTTTATAAACGTATTTACACGAGAAGGCCAACCGGTTCCGACTGTAGGATCACCGTGAAAGGATTTTTATACAGGCCGATACGATAAACGAGCATGAAGGTATGAGTGCTACGATACTCGAGAAAAGGTCAAACTTTCGATACATCCGTGTATCTTGTCTCCTCCGCACGTCTACGCAGATAAATCGTTTCTCTTTTTCACGATCAATGTGCATTAATGCCACGGAATTATACGTTCTTGAAAATCTGGGGCATACCGAGATAAGTCAAGGCAACACCATAAAAACTGAATGCTGTCGAAGAATTAGTAAGCAGTTGCTCCATTTTAACAGCGCATATGTTTTGATGTATTTGCCAATTCCGATTGCGAAAGCACAATTGGAACTATGCCATGATGTTAAGACGCATCCGAGATGAGATAGTAGAATTCAGTTATAATACCGGGAGAAATATCACTACGCTTCTAGATAAGATATCACAGATTATGAAGCATTACGAAAATAATTCCCAAGTCATCAATTATTACTAATATATTGCATACATATTTCATTATATATGTATGTGTACTACTAATATAGTGTACTACTAATAAAGTACTGATTTTTTTTTAATTCAATGAAAAGTTATCTTCTTTACTTCTTCTATTCAATAAATATATTCTACTCAATAAATCCTAGTAAGTATTTATTGAATAAAATTAGATTATTGCGTAAACTTTTGTATTTTTTAATTTTATTTTGTATATTACATTTTTTTTTTATATCGGTGATATTGATAACTGTGTGTATAATACATAGAATGATGTAAAATATTTAATGATTATTATTATAAGCACGCAATTATAATATTATAATTTATTTTGCTACAATTATTATTGCGATTGAAAATTACTCATCAAGCACGATCTCTAATTAAACAGATCACCATTCGTCAATATTATATGTTTCTTGGCATATTTCAGTGAAAACTATATTTATCACAAACTCATCTCGGCTGTTATTGTATTGCCTGGATTTGCATTTGTGGTTAATATAGAGAAACAATCAAGCTAACAAGATAAACATAACAATCATGATTAATTCATAAACACAAAATAGGAACGATCCGTGAATTAAAAAGAAAAAACGACACAGAGATAAGACGTATGAAATTAATTAAAAGATTAATTATGTCGCATTAAGAATCTCGGGAACAATAAGAACAATCTTAAGAAACAGAACGGAAATTAGACTAAACTTGGCTGTTTTGTTTTTATTTTTATCCACATTTTATCTCGCATATTATTTAGCAAAATAAGCAAGTTTTATTAAGAATCGTTTTAGAAACAAAACCAATTGTGCTTTGTTTTGAGAAGTTTACATCTGCGAGATTGTAATTACATTTATAATTTAAACAGCATGTACAAATAGCTAGTTTATAATTAATGTATTCAATGTATTGTAATTGTTAACGATTTAGCGCAGTGAAGTATTATTCATTGAAAGCGGAAACAATGGCTTGTGTGTTGTACGATGAGAACTTGAACAATCACAACAAATTATGTTATACATATACAGGGTAATTCTAAATAAGTTCTAAAAAATTTTTGGAGATGATTCTTTGCCAAAAATTAAAGGGAGTCTTTTATATAAACCTATACTCCTATATCCCTCTCTCTGAGAAGTTACACTCCTCCAGAGAGGAGGTGAAAATTAGAAAATTTATTATAATTTTATGTTGTTTTTGTTCCATTTTTTCCCAACATTTACTATAATTTTGTTTTGCTTGCTTTTTTATTCTAAAATTCAACTTCTCGTAACTCGGAACCTATGCCATTTGGCACCGTGCTGTGCATGAGAGAGAGATAACGTATTTTTTTTTCTTGAAAACTATTGATTTTACGAAAAAAATAAAAAAGTTTCTAAAGAAATCAAGCTTTCTAACACATATTTTTAGATCACATTCCGGCCCATTAAAAAGTTCTAATAAAAAATTGAATAGAGGTTGCTAGTTTCATCCCCTTATAACGATACGGGAGGATTAAAAAAATATTATTAAGTACCCTTTTTCCTAATGGATAATGTTCACCAAATTTCATTTTTGTAACTTGTCCAAAATTTGAGAAAAAAAATAAAAACCTAATTTTCACTTCTCCCTTTGGGGGGAGGAGTATAACTCCTCAGGGAGGGATACAGGAGTATATGTTTATATGAAAGACTCCCCTTAATTTTCGACAAAGAATCGTCTCCTAAAATTTTTCGTACTTATTTAGAATCACCCTGTATATGAATCTATTTGTAAAATAATTATTTTGAAGTAGACCAAATTGCATCGTTTTATTAATAAGTGTGATTTCACTTTACGACTTTATCTAATAGATTTATCTAATAGCGTTGTTTGTCAGCAAATTAGATTTATTCATATCGTCAAAATAGCATAATATTTGATTCCTATTATTATTTCCTATAATCGGTTCTATATTTTCGACGTCTCTGTATGACAAGTAATTAAAATTAATTCATAGATCATATAAATGATATTAATATGCAGCGTAAATACCTAATAACGTAACAATATCGCTTTCAAAAGAGACAAAAGCTGACAAATTCAACTTTGTACAATGATAGACCATATTCGCTTATTATTAATAATTATGTCACATATCTCTTTCAATCCGTTGTAATTTCATTAAAATACTTCGCATTTATTTATTTATTTGTCTATTTACTATAATCATGCTAAAATCTGACATTTTAATTTGCATGCTTAAAATTGTTTAGTTTTGGTATTTAATATTTAATAGCTAGCTTGTAAATTTGCTTCTTTTAATAACGACTCTATTTTGCTATTAATAAAAATCATAATTATCACGATTGTTAAAAATTGAGAGAATTTGTGATATGATCCAAATGAAATAAATTTTTTTTTATTAAACAACTCCAAAAAATTTCGCAGATTTGTTATTAAATATTTAATAGATACTAATGTATTAAATAAACATTCGGCCAAGCCGCCAATCGGAATATTTTTTCGAGTTTTTTCCGAAGCCAATCGAAATATTCCATTCTTCTTTCTTGATTGCAATGCAAATCGCGTCGCCAATTTGCCGATCAATGTTTATTTTTAATCGGTCTGACATTTTCTTTTATCGTATATCTTCTAATGAATCGTATGGAAATGTACGCGGAGATATTGTATATTTTAAACGTAATCATGTAAATTCGATGGTCGAAAGCAGATTATATAATGAATTTTTATGGACATTTTAACCGAGTGATCGTGTTGAGAACACATTATTGCGGCATCGTCCGTCGTCGTGCGACACGAAAAATCGGGAAGGACATTCGAATGTTCGGTGTAACTTTCACTCGCGCCGAAATGCCCGCGGCCGATTTGACGTTAAACGCCGCTGCCTAATCCAGAATGTGTTTGCACGTGTAACATTACAACGGCGTGTTCCACGACGTGTGTGCGCATGTGATCCATGTGAGCGAAGGATCACACACAGAACCGGACAGCCACATCTCGACCACGTATGTGCACGTATGTGCGGGAGCACGGGACTTTGTATATTTGTCATTCGGCCGTAATGGACGGCGAGGCGCGTACGTCGACGGCGATTTACTTCCACGCGAACAATGCGCGGGTTAACCGCCGAGGACCCGGGTGAGAACACGCGCACTCTCGACCCTACCCTTAGGCAACACCTCACTTTCGAGTGGACAACGAGGGGCAGCGACGTCGTGGCCGACCGCGAATGAAATATCGCGAGACCGCCGAAGAGAAACGAGTCGTGAAGAGAATTGAAGTCCGAAGGGGTAAAAGGGCGAGAAAGGGCCGGCAAAGGAAGGTCGGCGTCGGATTCCTTCTCCAAATGTGCTTCACGTTCTCTCGTGTTATCGTGTTGTAATAATAATGTCGCGGAGATCAAAACGCAGCCACGATGATCGCATTATTGTCACTATCCTATCTGTAAAAGAGTATTGATTTGTGACTGATGAAACGCGTGTGATTAGGATTAGTTAATGAATAATTGATAGCGGAATATTTCTTGGAAATTCGCAATTATTTATAATCATTATTAAATAAATTATTATTTCATGCTCTCGAGATAATGGTGATATTAATTGGAAAAAAATATACGGCGCTATTATATCCTGACAATTCGAGATTTAGGCCCTCCGCACAATGGAGGAATATTAGATATTAGGAATAGGAATTGAAATTTTAAAATCAGTTTCCTCAATCAATATTGAACGTAACACACAATGGATAAAGATATAAGACATAAATGTGTTATACGAAACACAACATAACTTATTATTTATCTATAGTGTTCATTGAGGAAACTGATTCTAAAAGTTCTAATTCCTATTCCTAATATCTAATAGCGAATTCGGTTGGATGCACTAGTGCATATTAAAGCCGTTGTACACTGATCTACACTGCAAATCCAAGCGTGTTATTTTAGCTGAAGCTCTTCTTACACAATTTTGTTGTTTTAAATCATGTCGTTTCACACGATTGAACGTATTAATTTTTAATTTAATACGATTAAACGTGTCAAATGACGTAACTAAAAACGGCAAGAAACGTGTAAAAAGAGCTTTAGTTAAATGTGTCATTTTCAAATGTTTATGCGTGTAAAAATAACACGCTCGAATTTGCAGTGTAATCTGAGTGTAAATGTGAAATGCGAATATGTTTAATGATAAAATACGTATTTTACTAAACAACACAATAAAGTGTGTTGAGAATTTCACGGTTTAATCTATTTACGTATTTATATTAAACATATATCTTTGCGTCGATTTGTATACAACAACTTTAATGTGCACTGAGTGCGCACTAGTGCGTCCAACCGAATTCGCTATAATATTCCTCCATTGTGCGCAGGACCTTAGAGTTATTAAAACGTATAATTTAATTTCTGCTTCGGAAAAATCGATTTAATAATTTCAAACTAAAGCCTGCGCGATTGGAGTTTAGTCGCTTCTCGTACCTTGTACTATCAACTATCAGACATCCATCGGGAAAAATTAATATCAGGAGGAAATACCGTCTATCTTATTCCGATTGATAGAAATTTCGCGATCGGCGCACAATGAGAAAATGTCACATGACCAACGAACATCGAGACCGCAAATTGATCTGAAGGTGGAATTAATCACTACAACTGTCACGCTTACATCCGCGAAAACGCGGAAGATTGGACACAATATAGATGAAACTGGAGCAGGATTTCAATTTGAATAGTTGGGACCGCTTTCTGCCCGCCTTTTTTGTCCGCGTGCTGCAGGTGCAACGAATATATGTCACGCGGCTGATCATCGGTGATTGAAATACGCCTTCATCGGGAACGCACACTCGACGGGAAATTACAGTCTCGCAGTCTCTGTCGGACTTTCCATCAAATTACAAGGGATGATAATTTTTGTGCGAAACAAGACCCCTTTTCGCGCTAAAATCGAAAAAGAGCTTTGCAACAAAGTTCCCCTATTAAAATTCTTCACTGCTGTAACATGCTTCTCGATGAAATCTATATTTTATAATACAAATTAAAATCGAGAAGAGCTTAAACAGTCATAGCTAGATCTTAGTGCTTAATAATACTTTATGTGTGAATATTCTAGTTCAAACAAACTGCGCGCCGATTAATGTCGGTCTTGAAACACAGAATTTTTTGAATTGAACCAGAATAGTAATATCACAATATTAAATATATTGCTAATCAATTTAATAATAATGATGCTAACAAGCATCTATAAGATTCTCCCCTCCCATCTATATTTTATGTTAGAAACCGTCGATCTTAATGATTATCGATAATCCGGCTAATATAATTTTAACTGTTGCTTGCGTAAATTTAAAGATAAGACCACGAGTGCTCATTTCTTTTATAAATCCGCACATTTTATTCTACGTTCACTTACGATTTGCAAAAATTAAATTAATGCTGAATTTCTTTGTCATGGAATATTCAACGTTCGAAAGGCCAGATCACTTCTCATTTAGTTCTTACGGTCGTGATTCATTGCGTAAGAAAAAGTTGTCACGGTCACCTACATCGATATATAGTACTGGATGGAGCATACGGCGAAATTTCTTTGATCTTTCGTCTTGACGGACCTAGAAAGAGAGCAGTATATGTTGGGGCACGGATCTCTCTTTCTACTATTATCTTATTGGTCGAATTTTGTTTAAGAAGAAGGGGAACAAAAGCGTATTCTCTCAATTCAGAAACCTCAGTATTCACTCAGTATTATAACCTATATCTAGGCCCAGTTCCACAATCCCCAGTTAACTTAACCGGCCGATTATTCCATTGGAATTGACCAATCGCATTTGTCGTTAAGCAAAATTAACAAATGCGATTGGTCAATTCCAATGAAATAACCGGCCGGTTAAGTTAACTGGAGATTGTGGAACTGGGCCTTATGGTTTTGGCTATTTTTATATTATTTACATAATTTAAGTAAAATAGCATAAATACTACATTTCATAAGTCATAATTGTTGAATTTTATTATGAATTGTTTATTCAAATAACAAAAATATATACAAAATTTTTAAGTGCCTCATGGCCCCTGATCTACATGAGTGGCTACTACCCCCACATCTTCCTTCTCTTTCTACGTCTGTCAAGATGATGTCGATCCTACCCAGTGAGAAATGAGGTCGGAAAACAGGTCGGAAAAACGACTATTAGACGTCTATGTTGTCTAATAGACGTCTAATAGTCTACGTTGTCTAATAGACGTCTAATAGTCGTTTTTCCGACCTGTCATTTCTCACTGGGTATGCTCCATCCAGTTCTATATATCAATGGTCACCTATCTCGCCTTCACCTTTCGCATATTGCATATAAAAGTCTACTACTACTTCGTTATTGCAGTGAAGAATGGCGGTTCATTTATTGAAATTTCGCGAAGATCGAAGCATTATATACATATACGCGTACCATATATCCATATACCATATATAATATACAGACCGCTTTATTCAATTCTACCGTCGAATCGTGCGGATAAAAAGTCTGCGTGTTGCACGTATGCGAAATACAATTTTGGGACGTGGAAAGGCGCACGTCGAAACGCCGCGCCGCGTCGCCGTGATTTCAATAGCGCAGTTGTATAGGATGTTTTTCACCTTCTTCGCTTCTTTTTTAGTTTCAAAACAGTTCGTCACGTCAATATCGAACGCACAAGCGGGCCGCGTTCGTAAGCGGAATATATCTTCGTCAAAGTCGCGGCCAAAAAACGAGTTCAAAGAGCAACGCGGTGTCGAGACTTTCCTACCACCCCCGTGGCTTTCATCACCGGCAATGGCACGGATATCGAATTAATTCATTATCCAGATTGAATTATGATGCGCCAGTAATGATGCGTGTGCGAAAATGCACGGTTCTAAATGCGATATGAAAATGTAACGAAGCATTTATTATGGAAAATGATTCTCGATTCTTAAACGCGATCCACGATTCGTTTGACCGATTCGTATTATGCGAAATTATTGGTGTTTGCGTCAAATGTAATTTTTGCTTCTACAAATAAGTAGTTACTACCATTATTATTCTACTATTTTTAATGGAGCTCACATCATCGATTTTCGTTAATATTATTCTTTAATAAAAAGTATTTAATCAAGGATAAAATTATGAATTTATTAAACATGAAGTCAAACATGCGGAGTTTCGATGGAAGATGGAATAAAATATCATATGCGATATTTATTAGGCTTTTGGTATACAAGTCCCTATCTACATCATAAATTAGATGTGTTTATAAAATTTTCAATGTGTACGAAACCAAAATTATCCATCAGACCGGACGGTACCTGGACAGACTGCATTAATATTTCTATAATATTATAATATTAATAATTTAATACGGATCCCATCGTGGTTATCTTCTTTGATCCAAATATCTATGCATCATATACATAAAGTACGATTTTCATCCTTACTTTCATTTGCTTTTAAACTCATTCATTATGGATACAGATGAAATTTTCACGAAAACTTAAAAGTATGATTCACGCAAGCCAAGATTCAAATTTTTAAATAGTTATTATATATTAACTCAGCGAGCGGACGATGCTTTGCCAAGAAGCGCATTTCATAAATTTTCACGTATACTTCTGCTGTACTAATAATTAATTTTTGATCAACTGAAGAAAATTAGACAACTTTTCCCGCGGGAAAGGTATTTATCAAAAATTAAATAATTATTCCAGCCAAGATAAAAAATTCATTTGTGTAAACTAAAAGCATTTAATACAAAAAATTTGTAGATGTAAATTATTCTTTCATTAAAAAATATTCATTGATTAACGAGCACTTAATTTACATCTCACGTGGCGGAGTTGACGTATAAATTTGTCGAATTATATTTGTTAAAAATGGAGCACACAGATTTTCTCGCAGTCAGTACATCCGGTATCTGGGATCTTTCGATATTTAATGAAGATCGCAAGTAATGAAGAAGGAAACAATAGATATCGTTATTATCAAGCAGATAAATTTTATTCTTGACAGCAATATGTATATAGTTAACAAAAATGTTATATATAGAGCGTTCTCTGTCAAAAAGACCACCACCCCTGCCCACTTCAATTTTGGAGATAAAATGCTCTAAAAGGGCTTAAAATTTTCGTTGAAATAACTATTTTTCGATGCCGTATGGCCTTTTTGAAAATTCACAATGGCGGACTCAGAATCGCGACTAGAATGAAAAAAGCCATTGAAAAAATTAATGATATCGTGAATAAACGTGCACTTTATAAGGAGTAATGATATAATATTACAGACTGATGTTCGCATCTGCTAAATTGTAAATATTCTAATCTAACAAATAAATGCAAAAGCTAATAACAAGTCGATTTTAATGGTCTAATATTTAACTTTATTCAGAAATGAATTTCTTCCCAAGATCAAGTGATCACTTTGGCATAAAGTTCGCCATTTTGAATTTTCAAAAAGGCCATCGAAAAATAGTTATTTCAACGAAAATTTTAAGCCCTTTTAGAGCATTTTATCTCAAAAATTGAAGTGGGCAGAGGTGGTAGCTTTTTTACAGAGAACGCCCCATATACAGGGTGTCCCATGACCGAGGTCCATACATTAAGGGCGTGTTATTGAAATCATTTAGAGTTCAAATTGTTTAATAAATACATGTCCGTAAATGCTTCCTAACAGAACTACAACCATTAAAAGTTGATGTGAATATTTGAAACATTTTCTGTCAGTCTGGTATTGTTTTATTAATCTTATTGTCTGTTAATATGTCTATTAATAATTGTCTTATTAATTAATAAGAAATTCTCCTGGCATGGTAGAGCGAACTGTTAGATCACGCAGGGCAAGACTTTGTATTGAATCTGCAGGAGATAATTTTGAACAGAATTTGCAATACATTTGTAAATAAACAAGTTAAATTAAATGTCTTTTTTCTTTCCTTTTTCAAATATTCACATCAACTTTCAATGGTTGTAGTTCTGCTAGGAAGCATTTACGGACATATGTTTATTAAACAATTTCAACTCTAAATAACTTCAATAACACGTCTTTACTGTATGGACCTCGAGTCATGGGACACCCTGTATATATATATATATATATATATATATATAATTTTTGTTAGGTTAACTATATATACATATATATTGCTGGCAAGAATGAATATATATCAAAGCAATATCAAAGATGATATACATATATATATGTATATCATCTTTGATATTGCTTTCATGTTACGTACGTGAAATAATACTCTGACCCAGCTCCGGTCGCTGACCACCTTCGCGCTCTGTTCTATCTCCCTTTATTCTCCTATATTCTCGCGCCCCCTTTCCACCCCCGGCCCGACTTCGTATCCGGTTCCATTTGAATACAAAGCGACATTGCGTGAAAAATTAAATACAGGTTTCGCTCCGTGCTGGCCGCTAAGCAGTGATTAATGGACTGGGGCCATTGAATTCAGGGCGACCGACGGAAAATCGGCCGGTAGTGAAAATTGGGACTGTGGAGAAAGAAAGGGAAAGAGAAAGAGAGAAGCGAGGGAGAGAGCGAGAAAGGGAGGGAGGGAAGAAAAAGTGGTGCAGGTGAAGAGAGAGAAAAGTGATTTTATTCCTGTGAGTGCAGACGCCCGTTCGTGACGGAAGCTCGAGGACCATGACGGAGGGCGAGCCCAACGTGAGTGTAAGTCACAAACCTTTCCTACCTTATTCCCCTTCGCGTTACTTATGGCCGGAGGGTCCGACTGATATCGTAAAATAGTGTTTAGAAAATTGATATTATGTGGCGCGTGATAGAATACAGTATACGTACACGGAAAAAAAAGAATGGTTAGCTCGCAGATTCTGGTTGACACAAACAAATTTCTGTGCGAGCCAACCAGAATCTGGTTGGCATAAACATTCTTTTTTTTCCGTGTAATAACTATTGCGTCACACACAGTCTTTGGAATAATACTTTTCAGGTTCTACAGAAGCTAAAATATGTTCCAGCCCCATATATTATAACACCGGTAAATTTAATTTTCGATGCTTTAAACACGAAAAAAAAGTGTCGCGAAATGTCACAATTTTCGCGAATGAAAATGGAGATCATTTTTATACGTTTTTATGCCAGCGAATGGATTAAAAGTTATTAGACAATTTTGTTACGAAAAATCAACTCTAAATTGACAGAAATATTCGTATATAAAAATGGATACACCATAACGGTGGATCATTATGTATTTTGACTTGTATTTCGATCGTATTTTAAAATTGTATTTTACACTGAAAAAATTGCTGTATTTTAATTATTACAACAAAACACACTCATTGCGAATAAAATTTCTTCTGTAAAAATAGAAATCAGCATTGAATATCAAGAAATATTAATTTTAAGGCAATTAATATTTGAAATGTTTTCGACAGAATACATTTTTCATTTTAAATACGGTAAAAATATTGCTGTTTATTACGAAGTCATTATAAAGTTTCAGTGTTTTTGTAGCAATTTCCTTTGTGATATCGATTATACATTGCATGAAGTTTACAAAGAACCGCACGTATTAAAGCGCCATTATAAACGGACAGTTAAATGAGATTCGATTTTCTAGCATGGTGCAAATGTATGACTGTGCCATTTCCACGCGATTTTAATTACAGTGCGATTTTACGGCGCGGCGGTGTGGCGAAAATTCTACAAAATCTTGTCTTACGACGGTAGACACGTTGCAGTTGATCTCGCAACGTCGGTCTCGCTTTTAACTGTCTTTCACAGTTTTAATATTCATCAAACGCGCGCAAAGCAGCTTCGCGTCGCCTTTGAGTTAATATGTTGCGTTAATACATCGCGTTTCAATCTCGTCCTGGGACCACGGGGCTGAGAACGTGATGTACAGTCGCAATTTTCGACGAAGGCAATATTGCGAGGACGATAGCGCGAGAACCGACGCTACATTCCGAAACGCATGCAGTTTCCGCAACGAAGGTGAATGATATTTCGCGAGCTCGACGGCGCGCAAAATTAACGCGATCGATGAACCTGCGCGCATCGAGATCCGTCAAATAAGATCGATCGAGTCACAATTGAGTCCCAGTTCCCAATCTAGAGACGAATATACCCGTCAAATGAAAGAAGAAGAATCAGAAGAAGTAGCAGATGGTCTCAATTTTTATTCATCGGTATAACGAGATTCTCTAGGAACATTTTTATTCATCGTTCGTACGAGATCGACGTACTAGTTGTGTCGATTTGCAGAAGATATGCGCGAGCTTTTCTATTTTTTATTATCATATAGTTAAAATAATCAATTCTATACGGGAAAAAAGATGTACAACAGCATTAAGTGATAAAATAAGATCATATTTGTTTCATTAATAATGTTATTGAATTAACAAAATTATTTTCAATTAGACTTAATACTGCTGATACAACTTTTTTTTTCGTGTACTTAATTATTACGGTAATGTAATAAAATGTTCTATCTTCGATTCTATCTTCAGTAATTAAACAATATATATATTTATATAAATTAATTTTAAATATTAAATTAATTTTTTAATTGAAAATTAGAATCTTAATAATTGTCATCGTTGTCAATGTAATAACAATATAATTAATTTCTTAATTGAAATGTTATAGAATTTTAGAAATCTTCATCGTTAACGTAATAATAATACAATTAATTTTTTTTAATTAACGTAATAATAATACAATTAATCTCTTTAAAATTTTTCTAACTGAAATGTCGAATGTCAGTAATCTTCATCGCCACCTTAATAATACAATAAAGTTAATTACTCTAAAATGACACGATGGCAGAGAATATTACTTCAATCAATTCTCCCTATTCCATTAATTTTGTTTTATTCGTTCGATTCATTTTAATTATCCAATTTCAATCGTCCATTAACATACAACAGTCACGAATACGAAAGCGGCATAAAGGCGAGTGCCAGAACGCGTTGGTATTATCGCGTTAATAAATTAACGATTGATCGTGCGATTGATTGTAACGACTAATTTTCACTCACCGAACGACGCCACCGTCGCCGTCATCTTGCCGCGCTACTCCCCTAGTCCCTTCATTCCACCGCTTCGTTTCCTCGTCGACCGACGCCGCTCGTCGCTTCCACGTCGCGGATATTCGCTCACTTGGACGCGATCCCGTCGAGACACTTTGAGGCCGAGCCGCTACTTTCCCGATGATCGTTGCACTCGCAACGCGAATGAACGTGCGAGACACGACGGTCGCATTTACGACGACCGACACTCCCGACGACCGGTCGACATACTTGCGGTGCACTCGATGAAGGGAAGATTCAAACTACGCGGCGACAAGAGGTTTATTTTCTGTTCCTGAGCTGGCTGTACTAATTCAGAGTTTATCTTTTTTACTCCACATATTGGAAGGAAAAAGATAAACTCTGCCCGAGGAACACATCGCAGTTAAAACGACATCATTTTGACGTCATAATTTCATCATGGCAGAAAAAGTCAATGTGACGATTTTTGGTTACAAAATTTGACAGTTTATTGACGTCAAGAAAATGTCCTATTACCCAGACCTACACAGCATACTTTATCCTGAGGATATCCCAGAGTGATCCACATGTCCAATTGGACATAATGCGATATCCCTCGGATATCTAGTGAATATCGCAATATCGTGTGCTGTGTGGGGATAGACAAAAAGATATCCTTTAGATTTCTAATTTTAGTTATATAATTGTACTTTTAAAGTAACATCTCCCCAAGGAGAACAGAAAAGTCAAAATAATGTCAATTTGACTTCATATTGACCAAATTATATCATTTTTTGGTTATGATTGAAATCTCGATCTTAGATGACTTAAAAATGACTTTATATTGACTTATTTTTTATTATGTCTTTTTGATTTTTAGATCGAGATTTCAATCATGAAATGACATAAATTTGGTCAATATGATGTCAAATTGACATTATTTTGACTTTTCTGTTCTTCTTGGGTCTTTACTCTCACCTTGGAATCCACTTTT
>NJRP01000008.1:626948-645853 GCA_003063835.1 Aphaenogaster floridana
TCAATAATATTTATGTGTGATTTTATATACATTTTCTAGTTCAATAAACTGCGCGCCGAGTAATGTCGGTCTTGAAACGCAGCTTTTGAATTGAACCAGAATAGTAATATCACAATATTAAGTATTAACCCTCCGAGGTAGGGTTGCCATCCGTCCTCTTTTCCCCGGACACCGTCCTCTTTTTTTAGGGCGTCCGGGGACGTCCGGGGGGATTTTTCGAATGTGTCCTGGGTAATTATGAATGTCCGGGGTTTAAGAAAATTTCTAAATGTTTTGCATTCTAGATTTAATTAACCACATCATATTTAATCACTTCAATTTACTGATAAAAATCAATAGTTTTGTGTTGTTGGTTCTATAATATATTTTATACTTATTTGTTATTTTATTGATATTTTAAAAATACCAATGACAATATAGCACGTAGGTACAATAAGGTAGATACCTAATAATAAAACTTCTTTTAAATTAAAAACATGTTTAATTTATTCATTTTACTCTAAGTACTATTGAAAACGAGATGTAAAATAATGATTCATTTATTGTTTGTTATAATCAATTTGCTAACCTATTTGCATTTTTGTATGCATCCAGAGTTGCAAGCGAAATGTCCGGAGTTCTTGGCTTACAAGTTCTAGTTTAGAAAATTTTATTATGGCAACCCTAGCCGCGACCGATATAAACGTTTCTCTATATTTGCTGTATAAATGTTTCCGATAAATATACTTATTTTCGCTTTTGTTCCATTCTTGTAGAAACGTTGTGCTACAGAAATAAAAAGAAAAAAATACGCGGGTAGAATCGTAAGCGTCTGTGTAGCGCAGTGCGTTTTCCCTTCTTTGAGGCGCGACGTGTCTCGCAAAAATAAGAGGAGGAAGTTCGATTCGTTAAGTTCGCGCGACCAAAGTAACGGACGTGGCTATGCAAACAATGAAAATTCAGCCGATGAAACGGCGAATGCATTCGATGGGTAGCAGGTAACGTTGAGCAAACCGATGCTCTCTCGTACCCGCGCGCGCTCAAAGAGCTGAAGCGGGCAGGCATACACAAAGTGATTCTCGGACGCGAAAAGTTCGCCGGTGGAACTTCACCGCCGGTAAGTTACGAAGTTTCACTGTTCCGTGGACGTAGTTAACGATGAACCCGGTGAACTTTGTGCCTCGATGCTGCTTCAAGGTGCACTTTCTCCGCACGCGCGAACGGTACCGTGAACTGCGCTCGGGTCGTCAGGAATGTTAAGACGCATTCACACCTGTGCTCTCTTTAACCCGCGAGTAGTTGCGCAGTGTTGTAAAAAGTTATTTTCTTTTTATACAATGATTATTTTCGCTTCATATAAAATGCGGAACTAAGGAACATATATAGGCCATCGTGAAAAGTGATATAACTAACGTGGTTTTTTTATTTCTCACTATGATAAATAGTTGCACAAGTTGTTTTACGAAGAAAGAATTATATTATGGAGAAGATTTAGAAAGAAAAATGAAACATAAGTATTTTATTTATCCGCCTATAATAATATAATAGGATATAAAATTAGAATACACCTCTGATAATTTAAAAAGTACAATACGATTTAACGACTTCGTACACAGAAAGAAAAATGCTGTTGCTTCAATTAAAGTCTACGTCACGAGCTGCCACAAACATAAATAGTTCATTCAATTATATTATGATTGGATTAAATATCTAGATTATTCTTTTAATAATATAAATATTTGGTCCAATCATAATACAATTGAATGAACTATTTATGTTTGTGGCAGCCTGTGACGTAGACTTTAATTGAAGCAACAGCATTTTTTTTCAGTATAGAGTTATAAAATATCTTCCGTGGTGTAACATTTATGGAGTCACCTTTACTTTCTTGGAGTCTTGAGAAAGTAGGGCTGAGATTACTAGTTTCTTCTGAAGTTTAACGGTTGTCTTTAATAGCTTAGGCTCACTGTTTCTGTCGAGGCAATGATACCTATTAAGTCGCAAGTAGTTTAGATTAGAAGTTAAAATATTTTGACAACTTCGGAAAGATTCGGAAAGATAAACGAAATTTTTCGTTTAATCTTAAAAGCGGACATTATTTTAACAAAATTGCAATTTAAATGTCAGTTATTAGACGATTAATATTAAAAATAGAAAAGTTGACTATAAAGGTTGACGTTCAAAGAAATTTTTGCCAAGGAAAAATTTACTCGAAATTTGCCGAGGCATCTGCAGAGCAAAAGAAAGTACGCGACCCTTGAAGCTCTTTGTACGAAATGCCTGCATCAGAACGTTCACCTTCTCTTTGCATTTTACATGATCTCGAACAAACAACTTGCGTTTGTAACAATCTGTTCATCTTTGTCAAGACCATATGAAGACCCGGGGGAAAAACAAGGAATGTCAGTTTTATTATAAATGAGATATGGTCGCGCGCACGTCATTTTGTTGCGTTTAAGAGATACTACAAACATCAGTGATACTACAATGTATATCTTGGATTAAAAACTGTATTAATCAGTGAAAAAATGAAGGTAGAACATTTGGGTTTAGGGGAAATAACAAACTTTAACCCTTAACTAAACTGGCGGGATACAAACGTACCCCATCTGTATGACTTTTATGTTAATAATTTTTTAATAAACAACGAGCGCCGGCTAAAAGTGTTGTTCAGGGTTATGACCTTGACAAACATTGTTAAGGTCAAAGTTGTAGGAGGCTGCCCCCTCTAAAGCATATAATTACCTACTAGGTACGTTTGTACATATCCCGCCAGTATAGTTAAGGGTTAAAATTCATTTTACTCAAAAGTATAAAACTGACATTTTTTGTTTTTTCCTCCCCGCGGGTCTTCACATGAAATTATAATACCTACATACAATTATAATACATACATAATGTCGCATGTAGTTAGTTAGTTATTTATTACTTCAGCTAATTTACACAGCCAAGAAGGGACTTGGTTTACAATCTGTTCTTATCCTCATTCATCCATCCGTACCTTATCATATCATTACACATATCCTACTCCCTCACTCTCTCTCTTAATTACCTTACTTCCTTCGTTCTTTCTTTTCTAATCTTTTCTTCTTCCGTTTTTCTTTCTCTATACAGTCTTTTTAAAATTCTACCTTTTACGATGTCTATCTCGTCGTCATATAATCTTTCTAAAATCTCGCAATTCGTCCCTAATTCTATAAACCATAATGTCGCATGTAATTAACCGATTATTTTATGCAAACCTATTACATGTGTATTTTCCTTCTTAGTGTAGATTTTGGGTTTATTGTTTAAATGTGATATATAGAGATTGGGCGCATTGATTTAACAGCTCCGATTATATGGAACATCTCTTCTAGTTAAACGGAGCAATTTTCGTCGTTCGATTGCAGTACAATTATTGAGCGGTAAATTATCTGTTCGTTTATAACGTTTTAACGACATACACGAGCTAATAATTAAAGGGACATAAACTATTAATAGGTCACCTGTTGGTGGTAAATTATTGGCTGTATAATAGAATTACCGCAAATGATACATTTTGCGATCGGTTTCCAACAAGAGAACAGCCGGGTTGTTTATGAATTATCGTGAAATGACAAAGACAAGTGATAGTTTATTTCATTATTGTGATTATCGATACACCTAGTTGATATTTTCTTGTATCGATGGATGAATATTTTTAATATAATGCATCGCGAATTGCATGATTGCATTAAAATATGAATAACAATTTCTTTGAACGATTTTAGGAGTTTTTATATAATAATTTGGAATAAATTTATTCTTTTATTTCATAAGAAAAATGCTATCTTTTCATGAAATATTGTGCCAATATTAAAAAATCTTTTTTGTATTTTTTTGCATCAATTTAGTGATTTTAACTGCTTTTTATTTTTAGAGAAATTTTATTTAAATTTTAATTGCCAAGTTATTTATTGTGCAAAGAGTTAAAATTTTTGATAAAATAATAAAAATTTAATTTAAAACAATTAAAAACTTTTACGCACAAAATTTTATTTAAAGAAAGATTTATTCCATATCTGTTCGAAAATATTTAATTAATCTCGGATATCTTCTGTATGAACTCACAAGTAATTAAAATATATGCAAATACTTTAATATTTTTCTAGAAATAATTTTCATATTACTAAAGAGTGTGTTTAGTTAGTGCGCTTTAATAAGGAGTGATATTTTTGAAATTATTCCGATATTACGAAAAACAGAGTTACCTGAGAAACTAAAAGAAATATTTGAAACAAGTTATTTTTATTTTAATATATTTGTAATATATCAAGAATGCAAACTGTCTAAATTATAAAATAATCCCAGTTGAACTGAAGTTTCAACACACGATTACTTAGAGATTAGTAGTGTAACATTTATGTTAAAATGCGGTTGTTAAGAGGAATTTGGAGATGTTTTTGCTGAGGATGGCTCAAATTGGAGCCGAAACGTACTGAAGGTTATTTTTATGTAATTAAAATTTGTAATACTTAAGATGCGTCTTAATATTTAATTACGCACTGTTAACTGCGTCAACTCTCAACGCCCTTGTGTTTCTTACTATTTTTAAGTTTTAATTATCGGGATACTATTTTTAAGTTTTAATTATTTATTACTATTTTATTAAGTTTTAATTATTCTTACTATTATTATATTTTACTTTTTATTCATGTTAGAGTTTTACATAAACAATTTATGTGTTTCGGCATGAAAGCTGTTTAAATACACGCCGCGAATACTAAGCTTACGCGTTTGCATGCCTCTCAGACATGGGCGCCCTTACAACTTTTTTCAAGGGGGGGGGGCAGAAATGTAAATACACTTAGGGGTACTATTTTTGTAAGGCTCTGCCAAACAAACGTTATTTAATATTTTCCAATAATATTTTTTAAAGAAATATTCGAGGGGTAAACCGCTGACCAAAATTGTGTACACCAATGCCTAGAGTAATGCCCAAAATTAGGCATTACTAAGTACACATAGTACACAAAAGTACACTAAAGTACACTAAAAGTACACCATTTTTGGGCATTACTAGTGAATTTTTTATGTAATGCCCACTAATGTGCCCTAGTAATGCCCACTAATGCCCCAAATCTGTACACCGCAATGCCCTCAGCGATTTACCCCTCGGAAATATTTATGCAGATTTTTATTTTCAAGTGTATAAATTTCAAACAAAAATTGGGTTAAAATCTGGTTGTCAATCATAAAATCATTCTAAATTGAAAAAATTAAAATTTAGGGGGGGCATATGCCCCTCCTTGCCCCCCCTCATGGGCGCCCATGCTCTCAGATACGACATGCACTTTCGTCGTGTCGCGTTATAGTTATGATTACCGTAACATCAGGCGGAAGCGTCCCAGTTTCTTTTTTTATTCGCTTTTTGCCGAGTTTCTTCGTCGTGACCATCGTCGGTGGCGTTTCTCCCTGAAAAGCGCGCGGCCGAGAAGCGCGAGCGGAAATTGTACTGTTCCTGGCGCGCTTTATGTTCCTGAAGTTTCACGGGACCTCCGCTTCTCGTTCGTGATGCGAGAAGCCCCGAGCGACGACGATGTCGGGGGGGGCTTTCACCGTGGCGGCTGCGCTCGTTTATCACGTCACGCGTTGATGAGACGGCGAGGCTACGGCAGCGGCCTTTACAAAGTTCTAATAAACGGAGTCTACGCGCTCTCGTTGTGCGCGACCCGAGGAGCCAGTATTCACGAAGGTGTCCCGTCCGCGCGCGGCTATGAAAACCGATGAAAAGCGGGCTATCTCGCGTACCCAGATCGTCGGATAACTTTGATCACGTCGGAGATATCTTCAAATTGTGCTGAAAACGGGGAGAGCGGAATCGCACTGCGGAAAGATACGATGATCTTTTATCAGTGCTCCTCGGATGTATCAATATTTTCTTATCGGTTTTTTTTATTGGTCGCTGGAGTTGTGCTTGCGCATGGTTTACGGGAAAAGGAAATTTAACAGGGAGAATGAAAGTATATGTATTATATATTTTCCGTTGTACGGATATTAATTTAATAAAATAATTATATTTTTTAGGGGAAAATGTGTAGCAGTTTAATCTTTTACATATATTTAATAGTCTGGATCGTTTTTAGCGATAACAACATTTTTAAAATTATTATAGATTATTGAATATGGTAACTTAAAATATAAAGACCATGGTGGAAAGAATGTATATTTACACCATGATAAAGACTGTTTTGTATATAAAATTATATATTTATATTGAAGACCCGCAGGGAAAAACAAGGAATGTCAGTTTTATACTTTTTGAGTAAAATGAATTTTAAAGTTTGTTATTTCCCCTTGTTATATCCGAATGTCCTACCTTCATTTTTTTCATTGATTAATACAGGTTTTAATCTTACTTTTTAAGTATTTAAAAGATGTACATCAGTTTGTAGTATCTCTTAAACGCTACAAAATGACGACCATATCTCATTTTTAATAAAACTGACCCGCGTGAAGTTAGCCCCCCCAACATTAAAAAAAATTAACTTTCTGTAGCTCATTTGATTGCTCATCGTTTGCACATGTATGCACATTTTGAATTTTTGTTTGCACACTTTTAATAAAAAAGTTATTAAAAAAACAATTCTCGAAACTTTAATTGTTAATAACTTTTTAACTAAGAGTGTGCAAACGAAAAATCGATCTGTTTAGGAATGTGCAAACGAAAATCTAATTTGCTCATAGTTGGCTAATGTGAAGTTGGCCCCCCAAAATTGTTTTTTTAATAACTTTTTTACTAGAAGTGTGCAAACGAAAATTTGAAATGTGCATACATGTGCAAACGATGAGCAATCGAATGAGCTACAGAAAGTTAATTTTTTTTAAATGTTGGGGGCTAACTTCACGCGGGTATAAAACTAACATTCCTTGTTTTTTCCCCGGGTCTTCATATGTATATGTTTTAAGGCGGCGCCAGACGACATGGCAAATGTACGCCAATATTAGCGAATACATTGGCTACCAATGGATATCAATGGATATAATGTAGATGTCAGTCGTATTGCATATGGATATATGGCCAATATTGGTCCAGCATTGGTAGCCAATGTCAACGACGTTGGCGTACATTTGCCATGTCGTCTGGTGCCGCCTTTACTCGTAATTATTATACGTAATTAATTAAAGATTATAATATTAAAGAATTGATTTATTTTATTAAATTAATTTTAATTGACTTTTTAATCATGCCTTGATATGCAAAAGGGCATCTACCTGTTTCCTCTTAAATTACGTATGTCAAAGTTGCTTATTATTAATAAATGTGTCATTGCATACTAATCGCAAATTATAATTATAATTACGATCAATATGCAATTATGTCGTCGATTACATTCGTACTCCGTGGTCACGCGCGAAGGCAATTCTCAGTTTGCGGTTTCCTGAAACTGCATATATCCATATGGAATACCGAGATATTCTGCATACGCAGCAATGTAGATTTGATAGTCAATTAGTTTGGGTAGTTATAGTTATATGTTAACCCTTCGTGTCATTAGCACGGATGTTTCTCACTATGGGAACTGCCAGCATCCCTGTGACTGTTCACAAAACATGAACAATCTAATATGTTACAAATGTCCATGGGAATCGCACGTGGAAGTACACATCGTACTCGTGAGCGCTGTTTAATGGCCCATGAAGGTTCCGCCTAATTAGTCGTCAATTAAGTCACTACCTGGAAGCTTCGCTGCTCATCTTAAATAGCGTTTAGGAACTCGATTGTGCTACCTCGAACGAAATATTCGTCTAAATTGTCACGTAACTTTGTTTAGTTATATGGGGTGTTCCAGTACTGTCTAATCTATGGTTAATAACAAGTTTCTTGAGCATTTTGAAGTCGATCTTTTTTCCAACGAAGACGCTGAGAAGAGTTATCATTTAATTCAACTTTCCAATATTTTATATTTCACATTTCTTAAAACTTTAAATTAAAATTCTATTAAAGTTTACTTGTGAAGTTAAGTGAAAAGTATGATTTTGTTGTTTATCATTGAAAATGTGCTCTTTTAAAATTTATTTTACAAAGAGGTTTTTACTTCTAATCACGCTAATAATTTTAAAGTTATTGTTATTAAAAAATCTTCATTATAAGAAAAAATCGACTTTAAATTAGATAAGTATAGAATATGCTATTAATTATTGATATGATAATAAGCTGTCTTACATAATTAAATAATAAGTAAAAATTTCCTTATATAATACGTAAATTATATGATTATTAGTTATATTATATACTGATTATATATAGATACCAATGGATATTTAATGTGTAATATCTGTGGAGCCTTCAAGAATAGACTTAAGCCAACGGCACACGGAGCATTTTTTCCTGCTGGATTGCTTGCGATCTAGTAAATTATTGCAATTACACCACTCAGCACGCACGATTTCTAGTAATTTACTAGATTGCAAGCAATCCAGCAGGAAAAAATGCTCCGTGTGCCGCTGGTTTTAAAATAGAAAAAGAAACAGGGATAATGGAGGATGCTGAGGTGTCATGGGGATAGCTTGCAGAGCCCATGGTCCAGAATAAATAGAAAGGCCTAGTATCATGCCTTGTATTTGCATTTGCGAGAGCCTTGGGCGTGGGGTTCTTATGAATAGCAAATGAAACGAGATGAGGTACATGATAAAAGACGTACTTGTGAGTCTCCTAAAGTCCGGCCTTTGCAATTGGCTATCTTAAAATTTTAATTGTGCTTACAATTAGTTTCCTTGATTTTACTAGGGGTTTTCTGATCCTTGACCGGAATTGACAACGAAAAAACTAGCGTAATTTTTAATAAATTTTTAATTACTAGATGGTCATTGCATGCTCCAATTTCTTGCAAATAATTAAGGTATCTCAAAATTGGTTAATATTTGAGATGGTTGAAAATCAAATAAACTTAATCGGCTTTCAAAATGTATTTGAAATACATACTGTATTCGAAACTAGATACGTATTTGAAATTAATTTGAAAATATTAGCTTTACATTTAGTGCACGCCAGACTATCTTGAACGGTTTATGAATTCAGGAATGTGGATTCGTCATCCTTGCCGTATCTGTGAAATTCGACTACCGGTTTGGCAACGATCGCGCGAGCTTTATTTTCGCAATAGTGGATAACGTTTCTCTTGAGGGGATTTTCTTCTTGAGACAATGCCTGCCATTTATTTTTCTTTGAAAATCCGGGTACCATTTTACACTTGAGCTCTTCATGGTATTTGTTGCGCTTTGGATTTATTGTTTTCAGATTTATTGCGTTGACGCTGCCGAGCATCTGTTACGTAAAATGCAGAATTGAATAATATAAGTGAAATATAATAGTACAGATAAAGTAAAATTTTATTAATGTCTTTTATTAATGTTTTATGTTCTTTTTGTTGCAGGTAAGTGTTTCATACCAAGTCGATTATGTCAAGGAGAAGTGGTGGTGAGTTAATTCATTCATCAGTTACTCTGAAAAAATCTAAATAATTACGGATATAGCGAAGATTTTTTTACGAGCAAGAAGCAGAATTTAATTTAAACATTTATTTATTGTGGCAGGAATTTTTTAAAGACAGAATTTATTGCTTAAAGACGGAATTATAAGCAAAGTTTTTTACCGGATAACTAACGTACGATTTTCTTTATATTATTTTACATTGTACACGTTATCAATCAGATATGGACGGTCTAAATTCTCGTTTGTACGCGATTGATCCTTTGCAATTACGCTCGTAATAATTACGTAACATTAGCGGCGCATACATGCCTTATATGTATGTGTAACGATCGATGCCTCATTTCCTGTTCGCTCGTTGATTTAATGCTACGTTCTTTTGAGCGCGTCGATCAATTAGTCGATTGTAAATCGACGCACGATGTTACGGCAAATGTTCACGGCAAGATGTTTTTGTTGCTAATTTATCCGTGGACAGGTGAAATTTAGCCGGTGCGTCAAATTATTGCTGAACTACTGATCACTCCGACACCGCAATAATTGATGTTTTGATGACGGAAATGTTAACGATCCTGAATTGCCAATTAATCGATCTATACATAGTTTATTTCATTGAAGATCACGAATAAATTGCTGATAACATGTATGTTTCTTAGGGATAATAATAACATAAAAGAACATTTACTCGAAATAAATTTCATTTCTGAAATTTTATTTATACCTGCTATTAGAAGGTATATACTTCTTTAAAATTAGCTTATAAATTAAGTTTTGTGCAAAACCAAAACATTTAATATGTTGACTGCCATAGCAGTCACATTTCTTTCGAATATCGTCAAAGCTCTTAATTTTCGGTTTATAATTCACGTAAACATTATATACAGTAGCGCTCAAAAGTCTTTTGACAATTAGTTTTTATGCGTTACTTTGTAAACAGGGCTACTACGTTGTTTATGTAATATTTATTAATATTTGCTAAAATATATTTTTGTTATAAACATATGTGTTATTATATACAAAGATTATATTATAAAATTTAATATATATGTCTAGTATTGGTATTAATAAAGTAATTCACAGAATACTATTTGACAAAAGACTTTTGAGCGCTACTGTATTATCCATATATGATCGCATCTAATCAGAAATCAAATTAAAAACAAAATTAAGCCATCCTATATGCAAGAGCTATAACTATGAAGGAAATATTATTGTTATCGATATATCTATTGTATTGTATAATATCCGGTGTCGCATTATCGTGTGACCATGAATCCAGGCGGAATGAAATAACGGAAATAGCTTACCCTTCGCTCAGAAGATTGTCCAAATATGTATCACTAACCAATTCACAATTACTGTTATTGTTTCGGAATTGTTTGCTTATCCGAAAGTAAACTACAGAATAGATATAATCCCCGATCAATAACGCGACTGTTATATCTCGAAGAGAGAGTGTATCGAGTATCTCTTCTCCCATTATCGTAATCTCAAATAATTGGACACTTAATGTGCTATTTTTGAACATCTTCTATCGAACGTACGCGATGCTTGTAATAACAGATAACTAAACTTCTAGCGAAAGATTTTCGTCTTTTCTCGCCAGCCACGCCATAAGTCTTTGGGATTGGGTATCGCAGTGGATATAGTATATATGGAACATAAATTTTTTTTGATTGACGCGACAGGTAGCAAGAATGAATGGATTTGATCTTTTCTTTCTGTACTAAATGTGTATACATATACACGGAAAAAAAAGAATGGTTGTGCCAACCAGATTCTGGTTGGCACCAACCATTCTTTTTTTTCCGTGTACATATATTATATCTTTTATACGGCTAAAAGAAGATATATCTTGAAAGAAATAATTGAAATAATAAGATTAAAGGGGAAAGTGAATCTTTTATAAAAAAGTATTTTTTAAAAAGTATTTTATAAAAAAGTATTTTTATTATTTTTCATTAAATGATAGAATATCGTTGGTTGATGTTCTTTCAATAATTGTATTCAGATTGGACGTGATAAAACGGTACACGAATGCTCTATAAAGTTTTATTTAATATTTATGAAGCTAGTTCTAAATTGTATTATATTACATTGAATACAAGTAGAAGCATTTTACGCAATGCATACAATAATTGCTTTCTTTACATTTTATTTCATATTCTTTTACAAGAGATACTATCGAAATTATGTTAATTATCAATATTATAGATAAAGATTGTTTTAAAAGAAACATGTGCATTGCGAAATTAACGTCCAACAATAATAGGGTATGTTTCATCTATCTAATACTGCGTCTATGTATACTGTGTCGATTCAATCCTCTTCGTCAACCCCTTCTCGGTGTTCCTGCCGCACTTTGAGTCTCTGCCAATTCAATTCTCCTCGCAATTCTCACTCGCGGCGGGGCATTCACGGAGAAAGGATGGAGCCGCGAGAAGTCACAGAGGGTGGCTTCGATGGGAAGGAAAGAAATGGACGGATTGGGCTCGCGGTCCTTTTCAGTGATGGATGTAGGAATGAGGAGACAGCGGGGCACGTACCTTCCACCATTTCTTTCGTTTGTTCGCTGGCGCGTAATTATCTCGAGACGAACAAAGACACGTTATCGTGATATAAATTCTGCTCTTGTCTCTTTGAGTTTGCGGCCTTTCTATCAGATCTTACCATAGTATTTTCGCGCAAAGGCAGAAAAAGTTAAAATGAGGGTGGAAAATGATTTATGTCGAAAATGTCGTGGAAGTAAAATATCACGTTTTACTCTTATTTATTTTAACTTTTTTTAGGAGATATGGATAGGTTGTTTTCTATTTTTAGAATACAAATAAATTGCTCTATAATCTCAAGCACGATATTTTTATATGATTTTTTTCATAAATGTATTATTTAGTTTTCATCTCTAATTTTTATCTCTCTAGCTTATTTCTAGTTGCATAATTCTTATTATTTAAAAAATGGATTATATTAATTTGTAGCGAAACTTTTCTTAATATTATAAGGGGATAATTAAAGCCATTAGAATCCATAAAACGAAAGTAGAATCGATAAATTTCTATCAATAGAAAAGAGAAATTTTAAATTAAATTTTTGTGTATAACGATATTTAATTTTTGACTTTAAAAACGTTTATAAAGTGGATAAAGCTAATAAATACATTTTACACGCGCATAAGTGAATTTAGAATATATGCCGAATAGAAACGATATTTATAGGTGTTCGTCATCCTGCCAAATCTTCCTGTATCCGCTACTGCTGTTCGTAGAGATAACCTGGAAGAAATACTTCCATAGGGAGTGGCGAACACTTCAAAAATGCGAAGAGGTATTACCGAATCCCGGAATATAAGTGGATCGATGAATTTTCAACATTATTTCCTCTCTTTCCGCTCGACGCGGTCTTTTTCCTTTGCCGGTGAAATTCCTAGGCTTTCGTGAAATATTCGTACGAACTGAATCGATGCGGCATCGAACCATCGATCTCGGTAAAGCTCGTGATTCGAGTGACTCGCTTTTCATCGGATTATGGAAATATTACGATAAGAATATTGTCGAGCGAGTGCTCGTTTTCTCATTTCTCATTTTTATTAACAAAAATTTACTGACTCTGTCTTCAAATCTTCTGCAAATTCTGGTGACTTTATTTGTTTCCTTATGACGCCAAAAATTATTTCGCAATAAATTAATGTAATCCATTTTTATGGAAATATTAAACTTAAAGGAATACACAGCAAAAATGTAGCAAGTGGAAACTGTATTACTTTCTATTATATATTTTTTTTGCTAAATCGTATCCTTTTTGAAAGAGAATAATTGCCAAAAAAATTGCTAAACAGATTAATATTTATTGGCATGTGCCAGTTTTTGTTACAAAAATTTGTAGCAAAGTGTACAATGAATAGATATACTAGCAGAATATTTTACTTGCTATATTATCGAAAGAGATTACCTATTATAGAGAGTTGAAAGATGCTAGAAAATAAGTTGCGTTGTCATCATGGATAATATATTATACGCTTCTTGAATTATAGCCAAATGTGACATGAATGCTATTATAGGATTTCTTGAAAAAGTATGCATGTATATAATACGTGTCACATGAATTTATTGCATACAAATAGTATACATCTATATATATAAAGATAAAGGTAGATACAATATAATAAATTTATAATGCATGTTATATATTCGCTGCATAAAAAAAATTTGATTTGACGTCAAACTTAATTTCAGATATATATTTAGCTATTGAAAGAGTTTTTTATTCAATAGCTAAATATATATATTTGAAAATAAGTTTGACGTCAAATCAAATATTTTTTATGTTGCGAATATATGACATGCCCTTTAAATTTTATCTACTTTTATTTTTAATTTGGAATTTATAACTTCAATGCAGCAGTGGAATAAAAATTAATCTTAAGAAAAAAGACAGTTCCATTTTCTTAATTCTAAAAAATATAGTAAATTAGTGTTGTACTACATTCTTTTCTCTCAGTTCAGTTTACTTTATATTTTATTACAATTCTGGGCAAATTTCGCTACACCGCATGAGCATTCACGTAAATTACATTTTAGACAATTGCAGACTAAATTATGCATCGTCACATTTGTTAACCCTTCAATGCCGCAGGAGAATACTTAATATTTAAGCGCTTCATTTACTAGGAATTCAAGGGATAAATTTACACTCTGCTTATACCACTAGAAATAATACGCAAGAAATTTCAAGATGGAGATTTGCCATCCTTTAATTTTTAACAAGATTTACGTGATTTTTATCGATAAATTTAAAATTCTCGCTGTTTTTATTGCTCTCGTTACTTTTAACGTTGCTGATTCAGATTTTGACTCGATTTTATCGAAAATATTCTTCATTTTCTGATTTTTTCAGTACTACTCGAAATTATGTGGATTCGTGAGTATTCGACTTCATTATAAGTATTATTCTTTGTGTGTTTTGATGCACCAAGCTCGGAAATTTGTAGGAAACATTTTGTCCGCAAAACCAGACTTTACAGTGATTTAAGCTATATATATGGCGTTCGTAGATTTTATTGCGGCACGCTTTTAGTCATATACTAACCCATTCTGGCAACAGTCCTCTTTATTTCATTTTGATGGATACGGGGAATAACGGGTCGGACATGCGTTTTGTCCTTTTGTCAAAGAGATCTTGTACGTGGATAGCCGGGATTACGTGAGTCATTTCCGGGTTAAGATAGAATTTTAGATAGTTGGTCATTCTTCTTGTCACACAATGATAGTGCGTCACAAAAGTGACGCGTTAAAATGAGAAAATGAATTTTTGATGAAACAATCAAGATTTTAATGAAATTTAATTTTAATGAGAATATTAAAAATTTATTCTGCTCATGTGCCAAAATGTAGCTTTAACCGGAATGTTGGAAATTATAAATGTTTAGCGAAAAACCGTTATTTACCAGTAAATCAATTTCCAGTTTGATATTAAACGTTTTGCGGAATATAATTAACATCATTCACTATAATGAAGAGTATTTCGAATTCTGGAAGAAGAACAAACGTTTGTATCGATATCTAAATTATAACGTTGTATTCGCCATCTAAATTTTATCGGACATGTAGCGAATGATCGCGTTAACATCATAAGCACCTTATCACGAAGTCAACGATGACCATCGCCATACCACTTGCGATCTCCGAAAGAATAAAGCGTATCGGTCACGGGTTAAAGGAGGATGAATGGGGATCAATGAGGTCCATAGAGAAAATAAAGGTCTCCTTATTCTCAATTAAACGTTCAATGGCGTTCGACATAACGGGTCGGTACCATGTAGCAACTATAGCTTTTATTGTCGTGCGCGAAATCGCGGTAAGCTCCTCCGAAATCGCATCTTTATGGATTGCGGAATATCTCACATTCAGCACATTACGCGTATCAATGGGATTGCGAGAAGGAGGACACGTTCCCTGGCGATTTCACGACGTGCTGCGCTTTCGGACGAAGCTACATGGCGACAATCGGTGTAAAAGTCTCCAATTCGATCGGGGATGGTCAACTAAAGTGTCTTGCGATACGTGTACGTTTCAGAATTTGGAGTATCGAAGCGTATTCGTATATTCGCGACGCGTGCAAAAATTGTGATTTTAGCATGGAACACACTTAACTTTTACTCGAGGGGTAAACCGCTGACCAAAATTGTGTACACTAATTCCTAATAATGCCCAAAATTGGGCATTACTAAGTACGCAAAGTACACTAAAAGTACACAATTTTTGGGCATTACTAGTGAATTTTTTATGTAATGCCCACTAATGCCCACTAATGTGCCCTAATAATGCCCACTAATGCCCCAAATCTGTACACCGCAATACCCTCAGCGGTTTATCCCTCGCTTTTACTATTTACGATTTATTACATGACATGAAAATAAATCGTTATTTATCTTTTTTGAAAAACGTGGAAAGAGACGATGAAATCACAATTTAAACATGCAAATCCAAATTAGCGTTCCTAAATAATTTAAGAGTTTGATGCAAGGGCTGCGTTCAGCAGAAAAAGCAGCTCTGCAACTGTTGTAAGATTCTTTAATATGATTGGTTCTTGCCCTTGGTTCCTCCTGGATCTAAGTGTATAAACCAATCATATTAAAGAATTTTACAACAGTTGCAAAGCTGCTTTTTCTGCTGAACGCAGCCAATAACAGCGTAAATCGGAGAATGCTTTTAAAATACTTAAAAATTTTAAAAGCAAGTAATTTTAACAACAAAATATGTATATAAATTAAAATGTAAAATTCAAATGTATATAGACACATAATCAAATATTTGCAATTTATATTAATTATAACAATGTGTTTTATTAAGTTGGCGTTGTGAATTTTGCGCTGTTATTCTAGCTGTTAACGCCGTTTCTTGAATTCTGCAGGGAGCATGAGATTAAACGTCAAAGAAAAAGGTTCGAACACCAATTCGATAAGCAAGCGCGCTCGCTTCTAGACAACAATAGGTTATACCGCGAAGGAAGTTGTTGCTAGAAGTAATGACGCTACAATTTTCCTGCGGCGCCAATTTTCCCACACCGCCCAAAGAAGAAAATACCCGGCTTACCAACCAACCTTGGGTATCTCGTTCGCTACAGCGATACGATCCGCAACCATGGCTGTGTTATTGACGAGTTCGTCCGTAACACGAGAACGACGAATAGACGCTACACCCCCGTCGTTCTCGATTTCCTATAGAAATGCTAACCGGTTCGTTACCGAGCTGCACGTGTATAAGGGCGGGGTGGATGAACTGCGAAGAACCGAGGAGAACAGAGCGACGAGATCTCTTTTCGCGATGAAAAAAAGGTGGTTCTGGCCGCGGGGTAAGCTAAGCGATAGGATTTGTGTAAGCTTGTGAAGAGGCTGGGGAGTGTGGCGAAGTGTAGAGGTGGAGATCCGGATGTCGTCGGTTTGTATAGGACCTGTTTCGGCTTTTTGCGGATCTTTGTATCAACAGCGGATTTGCTAGAGTACTGATAAGTCGCCTTTCACACCGATTCTTGTAGTCTCTGGCGTAGCTTTGAGTATTGTAAATAAATTACAAAACGTAACAAAAGGGAAGGCTCGAATTTTGGAGTTGCGTGGGAGATTTCAAAGCAAGAAGGAATCTTATAAGATTGACTTTTGCAATATCAAAGATGAAACGATTAGAAGAATCAGGAGAATAAATAAAATACTATTTAGCTTATAAATGCAATTTATGTTTAGTGAATTTTAATTTGGAGCGTAATTACTAAGAGATTTAGCGATAAAAACTAACAAGTTGTGTCTAAAATTGTAATTAATTTATTGCTATTTTTATTACTTTAATGATACATACATTTTGCTAATCGTCAATTGTCAATTTGAGACAGCAACAAAAGTATAGCGATGCATTCAAAAGCCAGGAAGAAACGCTGATGTCTTTAACATTAAAGCTACCGACAATTTATATGTACACTGAAAAAAAATGCTGTTGCTTCAATTAAACGTTTACGTCACGGGCTGCCACAAGCATAAATAGTTCATTCAATTGTATTATGATTGGACCAAATATTTACATTATTAAAAGAATCTAGATATTTGGTCCAATCATAATACAATTGAATGAACTATTTCTATTTGTGGCAGCTCGTGACGTAGACGTTTAATTGAAGCAACAGTATTTTTTTTGTGTATATACTTATTTTTACCGAACCGGATTATATGTATATTAAGACAAAGTCGTGAAGTCAATTGAGGAAAAGTGATAACATTAAATGTAGAATTTTCAAAAGTTTATAAACAGTTATTTGACCGGCGGTGGTAGTTTTAGTGTTAATTAAAAGTTTTAAAACGGTCATTTGACCGGCGGTGGTAGGTTTAGTGTTTATGACTTAAATTTATTTTTCATATTTATATTTATATTTAATTTATTTGTATTCATAAACATATACTGATGTGAATATAAATGAGAATATGCCAAATGTCGGTCAACCGCATATTCTCATTTATATTTGACAATTTCGTCGGTCCTAATCTTATTATATACTGATGACTTTTATAAATTGAATCACCCATAGTTTATTTTAAATAAAATAGCAGATAATTTTTTATTTCATGAATAATAAAAATTTTAACAAAGAGAAACAATTTATCTTTCAAAATATTAATAAAATTTGCATTAGTTTTCAAA
This sequence comes from Aphaenogaster floridana, assembly GCA_003063835.1. Taxonomy (NCBI): domain Eukaryota; kingdom Metazoa; phylum Arthropoda; class Insecta; order Hymenoptera; family Formicidae; genus Aphaenogaster; species Aphaenogaster floridana. The sequence goes on from NJRP01000008.1 coordinate 645,063, forward strand.
ATATAATGAAATTTCATGAAAATCGCTGGTTTTTATAGTTAGATAAACTATCGTGGCAATGAATACGAATAGCTTGAAATGCATCTCTACACTTCAGTGACATTTCGTGTAGTCGCTCGAGACGAACGAACTCGTCTCACTCACGATCGATGGCATCGGGAGAGCACGACCAGATCGTTTTCTCGGGAAAAACAACGACGGCTCGGACGAGTGAAACGCACACTTGCGGCACTCCGATATTCCTCCCATTGCATTCAAGTCGCGGCTCCACCTATCTATCCGCCCTATTGTTTGACGAGGATCCAGGCAACAATGGCAACGAGCGCCGCCGCCGGTATTTATTACCACCGATTTTCCGGATGGTGGAAAATCGTTTTGCACGTGCTCGAGGAATAGGTGTGGCGGAAAAGGAGCTCGAGAGAGAGAAGAGAGAGAAAGGAGAAAGAGGACAGAATGGGTCCTGCGAAACGAAAGAGAAAGAGATAGAACGTGAGCATGCTTCTGTGTGGTCCTTTATAAACCGACGACGACGGTCAGATTACCTCTTCTCTGTCAGGAGCTTATAACAAATCCCATCGCTCGCCCGCCTTCGTACTTAGACCCAACGCGCCTTACGTTTTCCACGCTCTCCTCGATTCTCCTCCGCTTCCAATCGGCTACTTATCTGCACGCTCGATCGGCTAAGATTCCTTCTTAATTCCCATTTACGCTACTGCGACTCGGATTAGGGTGGAAGTGGTCGGCCTTTATGAGCTCCGAAGTTACCTTTTATCTGTAATTCGCGAGTTGAA
>NJRP01000008.1:645994-671617 GCA_003063835.1 Aphaenogaster floridana
ACACACACACACACACACACACACACACACACGTGAACGCGAAGTATCAGAATGTACTTTGTAATTTGCGATGGAGAGGATTTAAGATAAAGGAAAAAGTATTTTACTTTGCTCTTTTTGTTAAAAAAAGGACAGGGAAAGATTAACTCTCCTAGTATCCGAAAATTATGAAATTATAATTTCATTTTATAATAGAATAGCTGTTGTTTAGAATATATTTTTATTAGTTTTTATTAGTTTAGGATACTTCTATTAGATACCTCTTTGGATATATAATGATTAATTAAAAGACTGCATTTGTTCTCTTTAAATTTCTTATTTATTAAACTGTTAGTTAAAATAAACTTTGCACTTATCTTTTTTAGGTAAAAGTTTTACGTGAAAATTGTGGAATATTTTTTATATTATTAATGATTATCCGTAAAAAAGTTGGTAGTAGGAAGCAAAAAAGTAAAAGTTAATAGTTAAAAGTTAAAAGTTCCTTGATTGAAGTAAAACGCGCTGTAGATTAGTTTTGAAATTATTTCATATAAACTGTATAACTTTGTCTTTGGGTATGGAAGGTTAAGTCTATTTGAAAATTTCTGCAGATATTTTGGCTGTTCGGCCAAATTCAGATCTGTAAATATAAAGAGATTGAAAGAAAATTGTTTCGAGACAGATCGAACAAGGTAAACCACTTGGCTAACCTTCGCAATAGATAGTGGATTGAATACTCTCACGCGAGACATGTTTGTCGTGTGGAAAATCTCTGCAAGATTTCGCGTTACGATCAACAATGCCTGAGGAGAAGATAAATAACTGTGCGAAAAAGAAAATATATCAAAATGCAATATTCTCAAAATTCTAAACTTTATAGAGATTTAATAGTGTTAAGAGAAAAAATTAGGATAAATAAATAAAATTGTTAATGTATTTATATATGTTAAGAAATACTAAATTTTAAGATCAACTAATTCGTTAAACTTTAGATGATTTACAACTTGTGTCAGAATTCGATTTAACTTGTGTAAAATTCTGATTCTATGTGCCATATACGAAAAATATACATGTGTAAAGTTAGCCCCCCAATGTCGAAAAATAAAAAATTTTTTATTTTTCGACATTGGGGGGCCAGTGTGAAGTTGGGCCCCCCAAATTTAAATTGCTTATAACTTTTGAACTAGAGGGGGGCAAACAAAAATTCCAACGGGGCATTCGTGGGCAAATGATGAGCAAACGTTTGCAAAAAGAAAAATTTTGATATTTTGATATTGGGGGGCTAACTTTACACAGGTGAAAAATATTTGAAAAATTATGATATATACATATATAAAATATATATTTTATATATTATATAACATATATCAATATATATTATATAATATATAAAATATATATTAAGATATATATATATGCATTAAAACACACGGCATATAAAATTATAAATAGAATTCTATCCTGAAATTTGAATTCTAAATTGTAGATTGTAAATGCGAATTATAAATTATCTAACGTTGGCTTAAGTGTTGTATGTGAAATTGATTTTAATTCCGGTTCGCGAGAAATAAGCTAATGACGGGATGTATAGATAATGCTGGTAACTGTAGCTTACGTGTCAGACACACAGCACGTAAGTGTTAGCATCATTATGGATGACATTAGCTGCACCGTTCGTGGCATTAATGAATTAATCCAGATAGTATCACCAGTATGGCTCATCGCGTATGATTTAATTAACCTACTACATTGCCGACAAACAGCGATAGTTACATCGATAATAATCTCTAGCTTAATAATTTCGAAGTATCGAGTGAATGGTCACTCTTTAATGTTTATTACTTTTATGCTATACATTACCGCTCAAAAGTTTAGAGCATCTCTAAATTTTGAAAAGAAAGTTTAATGAATTTTATGTACTAACATTGCAAATGTACGAAAGTTTATATTGTTTAAATCTTAAATTTTATTCCAATAGTATACGTTCAAAATAGTATACGTTCATTTTATGTACTAACGTTTAAATAATTTTTTTACAATACATAATTAGTATAATTATAATACTGCAATATACTAATTGTAATATACACAGTACTGCAATTAGTATAATTACAAAAAGGTATTTTTGTGGTTCTTAAATTTTAAATTTAAATAACACATAACGCAACGCTATTGTAATGTTGTACGAATAATTTACTTTTTATTTTGTTGATTCACAAGTTTTCTCTATTTGCGATGCTTGACGTGTAATTCCTTAGAAGCAATTTTACATTAAGGAATGCACATCCGCGGAAGGACTAATCTTCGAAATTGAGTTTTTCACCGCTTTACATAAAGCCTTTTTCCGCGAAACATTCTTTTATTCTTTGTGCTTATCTGTTCATTGTACTTTATGCTTTTATAAAAAAAACAATCCCAGCGCGTCGCAGAGGTTCTTTGTACAAACAATTACGATTTATTTGTAATTACCTTTTCCAAAAAAGAGGAATTATTATGTTGTCAGGCTCCTATAACGAGTTTTTTCTACGTCATTAACTGAATATGAAAAGATGCATTATCATAATTTGCATAAAATTCAACGCCGAATACAATTTTATCCCATTTATTTCATTGTGTCGATCATATTATCAAATAGCTCTTTCGGGAGTCAAAGAACAAAGTCATATCTTTTTAAAGTTAGGTACTATACGTTCCTCTAAATATAGAATATATACACTGAGAAAAAAGTACTTAAAAATTTATTTCTATGAAATAAGATTTATTTAAATGCGAAATGAAATTTTATTTCTAGAAAATGAACCACCTAATGAGAAAAATTAGGTATATTCCACAGAAATGTATATTTCGTCATCACAGCTAAATTTAGAAATTTTATTTCTAGAAAATGAACCATCTAATGAGAAAAATTAGGTATATTTCACAGAAATGTATATTCCGTTAAAAAAATGTATATATTTTTCTCATTAGATGGTTTATTTTTTAGAAATAAAATTTCTAAATTTAGCTATGATGACGGAATATACATTTCTGTGAAATATATCTAATTTTTCTCATTAGATGGTTCATTTTCTAGAAATAAAATTTCATTTTGCCGTATTTAAATAAATCTTATTTCATAGAAATAAATTTTTAAGTACTTTTTTCTCACAAGATTGAAACAATTCGTTATTTTGCAACAATTTGTTCGTTTTCTAATTGATTCGCGTTTTAAAGTTAAAGCTAAAGCTAGTTCGCACTTGGTTTAGGTTTCAGTTTTAGAACCATAATTACACGAGGTTTCTGCAACAATGCGCGTGTAAATAAATGCTCGTAGTAGACAGCAAACTATTCGCTTAAACTCGAAATTCCAACAGCGGTTCGTAATGGCGAGTTCTTGAACGCATGACGTAGCGGGTTAAATGCGTATTTGCAGCAAAGAGCAATTTTTTTCTTATAGCGCCGATAACGTATCACGTCGCAGCCATGCAGTCGATCCATTTAATTAAGCTATTGGTGCTCGCGTTTATTTCATCGCAATGCGATTGTTTGTTGAATTTTGCCACGAGTTCGAGGAAACCAATTAAAACCAGCAAATGAACGAATAAATTTCGAACAAGGACATCAAGTGATCAGCCAATTTGAAAAAATTTTCAAGTTGAAGCTATAATAATTAAATACTACGTTTTAATCTAATAGCGAATTCGATCACTCGCCCTACACTGGATTAATGCATATTAAAGGCTGTTACACATGAACATATTTAAATGCAATAGTACAATATAATCAGTTTAACGATGAAATCATTAATGCGTATTCTGCTAAATAATGATAATATCATTATTGATTATTTATATAATTAAAATATTTAAAAATATGTGCTTTTACATTTAAATAACTTCATGCATAGTGACTTTTAATATGCACTAATCCAGTGTAGTGCGGGTGACCGAATTCGCTATAAGGAAAATAAAAGCTTAAAGCTGGCGCCAAACTATGCGCGTTTTACGCGAATATTCGTGAATAGAATCATGTCATTCTTGTTGTTTATCAAATGATAAACAAGGATGAACGATTCTCGAATCACGAATATTCGCGTAAAACGCGCATAGTCTGGCGCCAGCCTAATATGTTGTGTTGCATAGGACTCGCGTACGACTTGCATAAAGCCCGTATCAGACTATGGATTGGGATTGGGATTGGATTGGAATTTGACCAATCAAAGCTAAGCTCACAGAACTTGTTATTGGTTTTCTTTCTTCCGATTGGTCAAATTCCAATCCAATCCCAATCCCAATCCATAGTCTGATACGGACATAAGACTGACTGGGACCCCGAACCCCGAAGGGCCCGAAGTTTGCGTGGTCCGCGTCTAGCTCGCGGGGTCCGGTCCGGCGGGATGGGTCCGCGGACGACAACCAATCACACGCGATCGGACGACCTCGCGGAGCCAATCCCAAAAATCGGGAAACATACGGTTCGGCTCGCTACCGAATCTTCCGGAATCTTTCCTGTTCATTGTGCTGTCGCGACTTGTTATTCTCCCGATGCTCGAAAACATAAACATAACGGTCTTTCTCGATCTCTCTAATAAGCGACGGTCAAACTGAAATGGGCTTCTATATGCCGACAACGAAAATATGCCTACAAAATAATTATTTATTAATTATTATTAATAATTATTTATTAATTATATAAATGTCGGTTGACCGAGATTGGGCTTCATACTTATATATTTGATTATTTATTAATTATTTTATTTAATAAAAAATAAGAAATAATTATTTATTATTAGAATTATCTATTTTAATAATTAGAATGTGGAATTAATTATATACATTTACGGTAAATCTATCGACATTTTTTTAAACACTGCAATGCAGTTTAGTTATCGGATTTACATTTTGTAGTATTTTAATATTTTTTTGAAGAAAGTAGTTTACAAAGTTCTGGATATATATTTCTGAAATTTCTATGCAATTATTCATGGAACCTTCGTTGAGCTTTCGCTGAGCTTTCGTCTCGGGCGTATTAATCATTTTTAAAATTTCCTACGCGGAAAGCGCCCATCCGGACTTTCTTAAGCTTTTTCTCGCGTATACTTTGAAGCGCTGCCTGAATTTCGATCTTCTGTACAAAAAGATTAAGTGGTATATGTAAATAATGTGTAAATAATGAAAACATTCGACATGATTTAATTCTCAAAAATAACTTTACGTACATTAAAGAGTTCGGGATATTGTAAAAGATTTTGTTGCGTGAATATTGTTATTAGAATGTTTGATCTCTTGATATGCCAGTTTATATGAGAAAAAAATGTATTGGTTAATTATATGAGAAATTAATTATTTCTTCTCTTCTTTATCAAATCTTTTGCTATTATCCACGTAGTATGTTTGATCATTTATGTATTTTAACATTCTTTTAATGTTATTACGGAATTTTAATAATTTTTTATTTGTTTTAAATTTTACTAAAGAGAGAGATTCAATTTTAAAACCAAGATACTTATATTGGTGTATAAGTGAATTGTTGTTTACCTTTATTGATAGTTATACATTTTTTCTGTATATTATTATTATTTTCAGAATATATATTTCTATTTTTAATTATTATCTTGAATCAAATATTAATATATTTATATAATGATTTTTATGAGAAGTAAGAAATAATAATTCAGAGAACATTTAATCTCTTTAGTTCTGAAATACTCTAAAATTGTTCAAATGCTTCTATCGCGAAACAAATGTTCTGAATATAATTTGAGCCAGAATGTTGAAATTCTGTACATATCTCAACATTGTAACAGTTATAAGCGTTCTGACAGTATCTCTGATCACGCTGGAGACTGCCAGCTTTAAATTTTAATGAATTATGTATGCTGGAAGTGCCGAGGACAGATAAAGTAAATTTTATTATTGAGTACCCGATTAAATAGCGTATATATATATTTTCTACAAACAAAAGTTAAATTGGAGCATAATATGAGAATTGACAACGTTGCTTTCAACTGCAGCATGAATATCGGGATTGGATAAACAATTTGTAGTAAAATATAAAGTGTATTCTCTCTTATAATATTTAAATTTATATTTATTTATAAATTTATTTATAAATTTTATTATATATATATATATTGAGTACCCGATTAAATAGCGTATAATGTATATATTTCCTACAAACAAAAGTTAAATTGGAGCGTAATATGAGAATTGACAACGTTGCTTTCAACTGCATGAATATCGAAATTGGATAAACAATTTGTAATAAAATATAAAGTGTATTCTTATAATATTTAAATTTAAATTTATTTATATTATATATTTTATTTTATTTTCTCTATAAACAATATTATTTCATTTTACTTTATAATGTGCATCTGTGTAATGAAATGCAAAAAGAAGATAAATTTTTAATATTATTTTTTAATTTAAATTTCAAAATTAGTAAAAAACATTAAAGGAATAAGATAATGGGGAATAAAATATCTTAGAGAACATACTTTAATATTTATGAATATATCTATAATATTTTTTTAAATAAAACATTTTGTCAAACAGTTCGTTATCGGCATTGCCGATGCCGAACGTTGTCGCATCACGCAAATACGCACGCACATTTCCGCATGTCGCAATCAGTGCTTACTGTTTTGCGCTGAATAAATTCAACCTTGCGGTTATCCGAGTTTCATCGATTTGTTCGCGTCGGCGTTAATTACGAGCTAAAGCTTGAAATGTCAAGTACGTTTCGTGATGAGGGGTTTAGGCTTGAAACTATGAATTTCACGTAATAAGGATGTTATTTAAAAGCTAAAAGTAAACATCAATTTAATATTTTAAGAAAAATGTATTACGTTTATTTATGAAGGCTTGCATACTCCTTGAGAATAGAAATTACAAAAAGAATTACATCTGTAACATTATTAAATTTATTGCTTATAAATATACAGTAAAGAGTGACCGCAAAAATGCTCATAAATGTTCCCCAATTTTTTCGTACTCGAATTTGTGGTCATGTTTAGCATCAAATGAAAGATCTCGTTAAGCTGATTACAAATATGTCGATGCCAAAGTGTACCTCCTTCCCGTTCCCGAGAAAATGGGCCCTAAAGGTCAGCAGATGGCCGTTAATTCTTAAAAAATGTGTGATTTAAAGGATTTTTCTCGGGAACGGGAAAGAGGTACACTTTGGCATCGATATATTTGTAATCAGCTTAACGAGATCTTTAATTTGATGCTAAACATGACCACAAATTCGAGTAAAAATTGGAGAACATCTTGCGGTTACTCTTTATATGAAATAGATCTTTTCAGAATAAAAGAGGAAGAAACGAAGCGCATTAGTCTTATAATTATATTAAATTATTATTAATATTAAGAAATAAGAGCTACAAAAGTGGATGCGTAAAGGCAGTAATATTTATTATACTAAATAACGATAGGCTCGAAAGATTAAAAAATCAATCAAAGAAAAAGAGGCACAGAGCTACGATAAGATGTTAGTGTCTTAATAATTTAATTGAAATGCTATGATTTCAAGTACATATATATTACAAACGTTTCGATCCCATTCTTCGGATTATATACTCAGTGTATTACAAACTTTAAAAATCTTTAACAGAAGAAGACACATTAAAACGCAATCGTCTAACTTAATATAACTAAAGGTCGCATGTTCTTTTTTCGTTGCAGGGTCACATGATAAAAATGAAATGAATAGTGAAGTCTAAAATCCTTAGTCTATGAATGGTGTAAGCCAAAAATACTTTTGTTGGAGAACGAAGTCATGTCCAACATGTTACGACCACCGCTTGTGTTATACAAATAAGAAATAAAATGTTATTTGCCATTTGCCATTATATGCCATTTTATTTCTTATTTGTATAACACAAGCGGTGGTCGTAGCATGTACGTTGGACATGACTTCGTTCTCCAACAAAAGTATTTTTGGCTTACACCATGATTCCTAGACTAAGAATTTTAGACTTTACTATTCATTTCATTTTTATCATGTGACCCTGCGACGAAAAAAGGACATGCGACCTTTAGTTCTATTACGTTAGACGATTGCGTTTTAATGTGTCTTCTTCTGTTAAAGATTTTTAAAATTTGTAATACACTGAGGATGATCCGAAGAATGAGATCAAAATATGTTTGTAATATATATTTGAAATCATAGCATTTTAATTAAATTATTAAGACACTAACATCTTGTCGTGGCTATGTGTCCCTTTTTTTTGATTGATTTATTATACTAATCGCGTTTTAGATTACAATTATATTGTATTAAACCCACTATCTATAAAAAATATAGTTTGGTTAGTAATACGGTTATAGAATTGTTACAAACTATGTTGCGCAACAGTTCATTAACTTTTGGTCCTAGCTTGAAGTTGAAGTTGAAGTTAAATTGGGGTCGGAGTCTCTGCCTTAATGCAATCGCGCATAAGTGCATAATGTCGTTAGCAAATTAACTATTTATATTAAAATTATGGAATACGCGCTAAGACATTTATTTCATTCGAGTGTGCGATTACCAAGTTCAACAGATTTGCGTGTCTGACCGAGATTACAGCGATTTTCTCCGATAATACATATATCGTGCGACGAAATAATTAATGCGAGCTAATGAGAGACGCGTGGCTACGATGGTCGTCGTGAGACAAGGACTGCGAGGCTTTCGTTGGTAAATCGATGGCGTCGTCGATTACCCACGAGGGTATTAGATTGCGTGAGGTAACGCGAAAATCATCGGGACGATAGTAGACGTGGCTGATCGAAGGGGCGTAATTAATTCGCTCATTAATCTGAGTCACGTACTCAATTAGTATTCGCCGGGGTAAATCACTATTAAAGAATGATTACTTGCTCAAATCACTCGTGGCGAATTCGCGTAAAGCATCTTTCCTTACAATTCTCTTGAAAACATTTATTTTTATCCATTCATTTATTTTTATTTCAAGTAACAAAAGTAGATAACTATTTTTTGTAAGAAAATTATTACATATTGCATTTCTACATGTTTAGTATTGAACGAAGTGCATTTATGTTATATTTATATTATAGATATGTTTGTTATTTTATGTTTAATTTGTTTATTAGGTATATCTATATATCTATATTACATGAATTATTTTGATTCTGAACAAACTGTTTTCGTAGTAAATATTTCCAAATCAATAAACATTTATCGCGTAATTATAATTTTACAATAATGTCAATAATAATATTGCGGCCGAAACATAAATTATAGGTTACATCGTTTTATTGTCATAATGGAAATTCCGATAATATTATTTGCGGCGTGTCGTATCGTTCATCCAAACAAAAAGTTTAATGATACCGCAATTAACATTGCATTCAGCGCATAAATCATATTTTTGTCCGCTTTGATTGCCGATCGACGGGAAATGAACGATAATGAATAAAAATTTACTTCCAAATATAATCAGCTGTTTGGCCGTTCCCGCAGCGACATTTCACTTTGTCGGCTAATTGCGTTTTAATATCTAATTAATGTGTATTAAGCGTTTTGGGAATGAATTCCTGAGATTTAATTGCCCTCGGAGATAATGCCACCGTAACTTATGAAAGAACGAATGTGATTGCGCACATTTGTTTCGGGGTGTACGAATTCTGCACGCAAAACCAACAGATTAACGCGAACAATTAATCTAACTTGAGGACATCACGCGACGTTTCGAAATTAAGCGGAAGATTTTTCATGAGTTTCTTGGATCGAGCACGTTTGTTTCTGCTGGTTTTCAATCGTCAAAGTCTTCTTACGGCAGTTCTTTTAATTGTCTTTATGTATGTACGCTTAGTCGCGTCATAGTGTGCGTTCTCGGTGAAGATTACCTAAGGAATGGTCGTAATTCTTTCCTCTGTTGCCAGCGTATATAAATCATTTCAGAGCCAAGAACTGCTCTTCTGGACACTTGCTGTGGCGACACTCTCACGAGCGGTAAGAAACGACGGGAGCGATAAGAAAAGTGGTCATTACGCTCCGTGAAGTTCTGTCCTGTGTAATTATGGCGGTCGATAAGCCAGTACATATAATTACAGTTGCACAATTGTTATCTTACTTTATCAGCAATAATTGGCAATTATTGCTTGCAACATTGATTAATTATTTAATTAATTGAAAAGTATTTCACAACACTAGAACATTCCTGTAATGTAAAACAAAGTTTAGAAATAAAAATCAAAAGGTGAATAATAAAAAAATAATATAGAAGTATAAAATATAATAGAATCGAAATTGATTCATATGTAATTTTAACATCTCAAGTTGTGATTTAAATTCGCTGTTCTATTTATCTCTTTGTCTATTCAGATAGTATACACTCTCATATCTTGCATCATCATTGTGCGTACCACAGATTGTTTAGCTACACGGAAAGAACGGTTTTGCTGAAATATATAAAAATTTGGTCAAATACAGATCTGAAAATAATTTTGTTAGACCATCAAAAGTAACTAAGTAGGACGAGCAATATTCTAGCAATTATTTTGAGCGTTCTACTTAATTACTTCAACAAAACCATTCTTTCCATGTATTATTACCAAGTGACACACTCTTATTAATCTTTTAATTCTTCTTAATATATTATAAATATATTATAAATATATTTATAATATAATTAATATATATTATATAAATTTTAATATATATTATAAATATATATTAATAATATAATATAATATTAATAATATAATAAATTTATAATATAATTAATATGTTATAAATCTTACACTCTTATCAAAATTCAATTTTTCTTAATATAGTTACGAATATAGTAAAGGTTATTGAAGAATAACTTTTGTTAAGCATCAAGTAACAGGTGTAATGTAATGAGTTGCGACGAAGTTATATTTGGTACATACGGTGCTAGACTTAGATTCACATGAATTTATGTGACTCGTTGAATTCGAAGCTATACGAGTTCATACTGAGTACAGCCGAGCGACGATATTTCCTTTTATTTATCCGCGAACGGACAATCGCGTTTGAACGCGAAATCGATCGCACAGGATTACTCGCGTCCGATAAAAATCACGATATAACTGCAAAAAAGCATGACTGTCATCGGGCGATTCCTTCATTATCTCCCCAGAATCGGAGAGAGAGCGTCGAACTATCAAACGCCGGCCACCGAATTACGCTGGACCGCGGCCAGATGAAACGCGCAGGTGGGATATCCCACCCGTCCGCTCCTCCCCGAAATCGAGCTGTCGATAACCTTTGTGGTGCTCGTGTACCAGGTACACCGCGGCTGGCCCGTTATAGTTGCACACGTGCACACTATATAGTTGCCGCATAGTCGTCCTCAGCGAGTGTTTGTGTCGTTACAAGGCTGCGTTCGCATTTCACTCGGTGGCCAATAGCCACTTCGTTCTCTCTTTCTCCGTCCCTTTTACTCTTTCCGACATACCAGTCGTTCTTTTCCGGTGTCCGTGAAAGGACTTTTGACCCCATCGTGTTTATTGGTCGGATTGATGCGGTTGACCAACGTCGATTCTGCGCGTTTTCGCGCGATAGACGTCGGTCTTTCCTGTTTTTCCGCAGGCATTAAAGCGGATATAAGAGTTCGACGCATTCCAGCTTCCGCGAACGCGCGATGATAATCCCCATGTTTATTATGAGAAACAAGATCATGGCAATTAAAAGGAACAGGCACTACGAAATTGTACTTTGTTTCAGGAAAAATATTACATTAAATTAAAAAACTCAAGTTTGATACATATGCAAAGCAATAAACAAGGAGATAGGCCAAATAATCAAGCATATCCAGGTGTTATATAAATAGAAAAATTATATAATTAATAATATAAGAAAAATACATGAACGTTTCGACTATACGTAGCCTTCTTCAGCTAAATTCACATCAACGAAGCATTAAAAAATTAAATAGTAAGTAATAAAGAAAAGGAGAGAAAAGATTAAAATAATAATCGAAAGAGAAAACATCATCGGTCGTTATCCGCGTAGAATCGAGACAAGGTAAAATTACAAGGCCGAAACAAAGGGCTACATCCAAGGTCAGACACGTATAGCAAATACATTGGTATGCATATGGTAATTAAATCATGACCCATAATTTGTAAATAAGTTAAAGTGTCACCAAAATTGTTGGATGTTTATTATTAAGATGTAAATTCTAAAACTACTTCTTCGTTCCCATGGCGAGAATATGTTGAGTCAGTTGGTGAAAGCGATGTAGTCAAAGATTGTCAAAGAAGTACAAATTAGTCAGTTGATCGTCAAGGTTTAAAATAGTAAATGAGAGGATCAGTAAGTCTATTAAAATATATGTGTCAGAGCAGTTAGAAGGCCATTCGCTTGCAGGTGACTATCAAAAAATATTACAGATTTTTCATTTCACTATTACAATATATTGATCTATTATACATTTTGTTGATATCAATATCAAGATTTGGATCATTACGTGTTGAAAGTTTCTATATTTCTGAAAGAAATTAGTCTTTTTATCTGAAGTTTTTATTCTATCTGATTTCTTTCTTTTGCCTTAGTGCGAAGTAGATTTTCCACATTTACAGCACGGAGAGTTGAATCCATATCGAAAATTGAAACTATATCGATTTCAATCTCAGTTTTTTTGAGACGAAAGATACTTGATTTCAGGAAAGAATCCATTCCGCTTTCTCTCTCTTTCTCTCTCTCTTTTCCGTTCCGCGCTATATTACTTTCGCTAATGCGATTACGCCGATAGTAACACAGGTATGATCAAAATATAACGTTCTGTAGCTGGATATATTTTGGAAAAGGAAGAACTGCCACACAGGAGACTTAGGACGGGGATTATTACGGGTTGCTCTTATTATCTTCAGTAGTGTATCTTAATTGAGATACACATGTATACGTATGCGTAATATAAGCTACATGTAAAACATATATACTTCTAATGTAAGCCAGTTATATAATTAAACGTTCTAGTTGGATATTACGGCGGATTAGGAGCATTTCGAAAGCTAGGATAAAGCTTGCATTTCCTAAGTTAATTGCATGATATACAGCCACGGCAGTGGAAAAGCTGCTTATGGAATATATATTTGAACGGCGTAATAATTCAAACCGACAAGAGTAAAGTGGAAGAAAGGGATATTTTATCTCATAACTATATCTTTTATACGTATATTAGCAATCAATATCGAGTATTAATTAGTATGAGTTAAATATAAGTAATCTAATGACAAAACTCTGAATCACATGTATATTGAAATTTACGTGAATTTCTAATTTGACGAGATCTCGCGTAAATGTATTTTAATAGAAAAGACGCTGTAAATTTTTTCTAAATATAAATTCTTTATATTGCTGTTTAAATCTTGGTTAATCGACGTAAACAATTTTTTGAAGAGAAATATTTTTAAAATTATCTCTGTGGCAAAATTTGAAAAAAAATTGGAGCTATTTGATGTAAAAGAGTGATTGACGATGTTCACGCTTGTATACATCGTTACATATCTCGTTTACGATTGTAGTTTTTTTATTCCATTTTAGTTGTAAATCCAGATTTTTTGTATATATATCTAACGTTTAAATGCAAAATTTTAATTGTGAAGTATAAAATGCTCCATTAGTATAGGCTTGATCGTTGATAAATCGGCTTATAAATTGAATTGTAAATTGAACCGCGATTTTTGTTTTTTTTCTGATGCCTCTTAAGCTGGCTATAAATTTATCTTTTTATATATTTGGTATATTGCCGGATATAATATTCCTGCACACGAAACACCTGTTTTATTTTACGGTGGAAGAGAATTTATTCAATAGTCCATCGTGCTGTTTCACCAATAAAACATTTTATGGACGATGTTTAATGAAGCATTTCTCGTAATTGATGTAAAATGCTAATAATGCAATGTAATGACATTTACAACTTTAAATCATCTTCTATTGAGATATGAGCTCAAGTTAACTTTCAAATATTTCGCAAGTAACTTACAAGCGTTCAATTAATTATTTATTATCGTTCGCGAACGCGATTGTTATTGCCGTCACATTTTGAAGTCTTGTCGAAGTTTTCGGGATATTATCTTGTTGTCCGGAGGTAATATCTCTTTCTATTCTGTAACACTTCAGCGCAACCCTTGTGCAAAATCCTTCTATGCTGGTCGATGTAACGTCGGCTTGCACGATGTCCGTCACGTGTCAAAGTTTGTTTTCCTTGCGTAATAGCAAGATGTTAATTACACCGTCAACAATATCCCCGCCGCAGTTGTATACGTTTTCCCCTTCTGCACAATGACGATCGGATCGTTCTCTCGCGGTTTTGTGAAACGTGACTGATAGCTCGTTACAACACGCATAATCGCGGTTGTAGATTCTGCTCATTTTGCTGTCGACGATCATTAACGAGGGGAGTTATTGTCTGCTTCTCGACAAAGCGACACGTCCGAAGAGATTGACTTGTCATAGATAACTTCATGTTATGATCATCGCTGTCGAATGAAATTTGTTGATATCGCACGAATTTGGACATGCGATCGTGAATAATTTAGACAGCTTTATTTAGTAGCGTGCTCATAAATGCTGTCATTTAACATATCCCGTGGACTGAAAATGGAAATATTAATGTCATCTAAATTAATATCGATGTAAATGTGACAGTTGTAAAAGATTAATTATTAGAAAATGAGCGTACACGAAAAAATGACCCAATTATTAATTCATAGACTTGATTTATCACCATCCTTCCATGCAAAGTAGAAATACTTTTAATGAATCTCTTTGTGTTGCAAATGCTTATGCCGGTCTTCACGTTTGTTAGTTTTGTTATCTTGCAGTTACTGTTGTTTTAAAAACTACGGTGGAAGTATTCGAGAAATAAATTCTTACGTCGGGTGACCATTAATGGGGCGACATCGTGCCGCGTCGAGTAACTACTCTCTATGCAGTCAAGCATTCGCAGCTCTCCACTCACTCTTCGTTTCGTTTTTCTTTTTTATTCACTTTCGTGAACCAGCCCCGCCATTTCTTCCTCCCATCTCTCGGTCTGGCTTTGTGTTTTTTCGTCCACGCCCGCGCTCTCCTTCCTTTTTCCCCATTTTTCTCCATTTTTGCTCTCAACTATTTGTTTTTCTCCATTCGTGATTTTCTCGTATGGTTTGCTCTTTCTCTTTATTCTCGTCCCTTCCTTCTTTCCGCTTGAGATTTACTGTCTTCCATTGCCGCGACCACCTTTTCGGATGATATTCGCCGCTATCGGGCACGTTCTTATCGCGGCGTATAGCGATTAGCGTAAATTTCGGTTAAGAAAAAGAACAACCCGCCCGCCAGATAAGATAACTATTTAGTCCTCGTGGTATATCGTAACTTGAATTTTTCCGAGCTACGACGAAGGGATGTTTACGATTGGTCTCATTTTCTTTCCATTTTTGTTATCTTTATCTTTTCCCAACAGTTTAGTTTCTACCAATACGAAACAATATAACTCAGTTTTTGGAATAATTTCTACAACAGCGTAATTATTGCAATTTAATATTCACGTTTATTCTAACTTGAATAAGCTGACGTTATTATTCTAATATCTATCTCGCTAATATTCACTGCTGTTGTAATGGAATGCACATTGTATCGATATGGAATACACCCCTTTGCTTTGAAACCCTAACTCTGTCAGTAGTTCAGGTAGACTTACGAGTCCAGGAGTGGAGATAACACTAATCTCGAACATGATTCGATCTACTTGTAGACTGCCTGTCGATTGAATTAAGTTAAGCCTAACGAAATTCGATTCTACATTGAAACGAACTAGATTCTGCCACTCACACTTGCAAATGTATTTTACACGATATTCGGATTCAAGGTCGGAGAAATAGAGTTTGTACGTCGTAGAGCCGCGTTTTGCGGTTGGTGAAATTACGCATCATGCGTTACTGCAACAAAACGAAAATCGAAGTCACGAGCAGCGAAATCGTTCATACGAGCTCTCCCCGCTGCACCAGGCGCGACAATGCGACGTCGACTTGCAGAGAAACGTAACTTTCTGATAAACGAGGCGGAGACACGGAGATGCGGCGGCGGTCGGGATTCCGCGTTTTGGGAACAACGTAATGGGCGGAGAAAACGCGGTGTTCTCTCCTCAGACAGTTTATCGTCGCTCTTCCATGAGCGCGCTAGATAGTTGTAAGTTATGCGAGCTCACGGATTCTCATGGTAATGAAATAAAATCGGTGAGCGAAATGCGAATACCCCGCGAATTTTGCAGAGAGCGAGGATATATACGAGTGAGAGAGTTTCTCAACCGACTATGAAATCTCTAAGTTACGTATGATTTTTAAGGTTCATACTTCGCACATAGCTATAAAATAGACGCGGTATTTTAAATATTGTCAATCTGAGATTGATGAGATAGTAATGAGTGATACGTAAATTTTTAATTATCCAGATATAAAATTTGCTTTAATATTTATATATTTATAATATTATATTATACTTATATAATAATAATAATAATAATAATAATACTTATAATATTATAATTATTTAATATTTATACTTATAATATTTATATATTTATTATACATGTTTGTCTATATACTATTAATACATTATTGTTTGTACAATATTTGTAGATATTGTTTGTACAATATCTATATTTAATTAGAATAATAATGTACAATGAAATTTGTATAGCAATCAGTTTAAGTGATGATTTCACATTCGTTATGCTTAACGATATACAAAGCATTTATATAATTAAGCTTTATAATTAAGAATTGTGCGATGCATTTTTAGTATTCGTTCAGTTATGATTTCCTTGAAAGTCGAAATCGTCGAAATGCAAATGTAGATTTCTCTGTTATATGCACATTTTCATAAACGGTATAATTTATTCAAGGAGTTTATTCTGCATTCTACTAGAAAAGATACAAAAACGTAAAAATTAGCATCAGGTATTCTGAAACCGGCATTTTTTTCTGTATATTTATTAGAGACGAGCATTTTATGTTGTATTCCGGTACAGTTGAAGCGGAAGCACGGAAACTGCGACTCACTAGAGAGAAAGGGTATATTTAAATGAAAACACGCAGGTAATTTTACCTGTAATGTTTAAACAAAAGTAGCAATACTCATGAAGCAAATTGGGCGGTACAGATGCGCGAAATTTGCTCTTGCGAAAGGAATTCCTAAGAAATTTCGTACTTCTCCTAAAAAACATTTTGTACCCCTTCGAACGCATACACTTGAGTTACAGATTGTTCGATGGAGCAATTTCTATTTAAAATTCGTAGTTGTGTATTATAAAAAAATTACATAGTAATATATATGTAGTGCCGGTATATTCGTGTAACTTCGATACACATAAATTGCAGAATTCAATATGTTGCCGCAGTTCGACATTTGTTTAACTCGCGTATTTTAAAAGCTTTGAAAAAGTCGTTTAATTAATTTCGAATCGTTTAATTAAAATTTTATTTTATTTTATTAAAATTCTAAAAATACGTTAATAACAAGTATCAGTCGAGGATCAATATATTGTCGTTTGAGATGACAGATTTTGCGAAATAAATTTCACCAAAGGAAGTTGGAAGCCAGTAACGGAAATCGAAAGGAAAAAGTATGACCGTAGGAATGGGATTTCAGGGAGTGTAATAGAAGGGGGGTTGAAGAAAAGTATTAAATGTAGTAGAGAGAAGCAGAGAGTTATCAGATCACAATGAAATATGTATGTAAAAAGTTTATTGCGATTTAATGACGATGAATATATTTAAAAATTACATGTATTATTTTTTATATGTAACTTTCAATGGCGTAGTCGGGGGGGGGGGAAGGGGATTAGGGGGATAAATCCCCCCCAAAATTTTGGAACCAAATATGAAAATATGAAAGGTTCACGGAAAGAACGGTTTTGCTGAAATATTAAAAAATTTGGCCAGATACAGATCTGAAAAATAATTTTGGATCATCAAAATAATTATGTAGGACGCCTAAAATAGTTGCTAGAATATCAAAACTTTTTGCAGCAT
Organism: Aphaenogaster floridana; assembly: GCA_003063835.1. Taxonomy (NCBI): domain Eukaryota; kingdom Metazoa; phylum Arthropoda; class Insecta; order Hymenoptera; family Formicidae; genus Aphaenogaster; species Aphaenogaster floridana. Next base: position 663,946 of record NJRP01000008.1, read on the forward strand.
TATCATTATGTTGAGATAGAAATAAAATGGTAAATGCTTTAAGGTCTAAAGAAAATGTCCTGAACGGATGTTGTCATCTTATTTAATTAAAAAAATTATGAGTTGTTTTGTGATATTATTTTTTTTTTAAATCCTGGCTAACTTTATTATGTGAATGACGAGATAAATGCACCGCAATGCTCGCAAATATCTACAATATCTTTCAAACATTGAAAAGCATCGTACATTTTCGTATTTCCTAATGTAAAGTTAAATCTCGAAACTTTTATAGAACCATATGAAAAATTAATAGTGTGTATTTTCCACATCCGCGTTGTAGTATTTAATTTAAAGTAAAATATCTTTTAAATTCAATTTGCTGACATTTGAGAAAGAAACATACCTATTGAAATATATAATCAGGTTTTGAGTTCAAGTGATAAACTTAATAAAAACATAAAGTGCACTTCTGATCACAGGTCAGGACGATGTTCATTTAATATCAAAATCTTGTTTGTGCACTAGGCGCATTTGATTTCTCTTATACGCTCGTAAGATACGCAGGCTGTCTGATCATTGTCTTCATCTCCAACTATCCAGCCAATCTGATCTAGTTTATGCCCTAAGTCTTGATCCCTTTAAGAGGATGATAGACGAGAGCAAGACTGATGCATGCTTCATCCCGTCCGTTCTCTCCGAGTGGGGTATACTCCGTGCACCGCGGTTGATCGTGAAAGATAATCGTCTGTTCGGCGAGGCGGATCGGTCCAAGGTGCCGGAATACAAGTGGTGTTCCTACGGCTGTTGCGGTGTTGGCTGTACAATATCCGGCCCATTCAGCCAACGGTGTTCTCTAGTTGCGTATTTAGGGTGTGTTTGCGGTGTCTCGGGTCGCACAGCGTGGATACGCGCGGCACCGGTGCACCCGTTACGACACCACGGCAGCGAAGGCCGACGCAGAACAATCGATAGTGGCATGCCAGACGAGGACGTCCGAAGATGCTGCGCTCGTTAGTTAGTCGGACAAAAAGCGTCTCTCGCGCGATCGATCCGTCCGGCACCGCGATCGCGATATAGTTAACGTCGCCGCTTTCCGCGCCCTTTTTATTTTCAGCTTGGGGTTTTACGACCGAAACAATTATCGAATGCGAATTCGTTATCGCGACGGATTCTTGCTGCGGGAATTAAAGATATAAGCGCAAGAGTTATTGATGGTTGAATGTTCGAGACAATTTTGAACAATTTTGTTAAGTGTATTTGTGAAGGGGAATTATTACACGGAAAGAACAGTTTTGCTGAAGTCTCTAAAAATTTAGCCAGATACAGATCTGAAAATAATTATGTTGGACCGTCCAAAATAATTATGTAGGACGCTTAAGCATAATGACAATGCTGCAAAAAGTTTTGACATCCTAGCAAACAGCTTGAGGGTTCTACACAATTATTTTGGATGGTCTAATGTAATTATTTTCTGATCCGTATCTGATTAAATTCTGAGATACTTCAGCAAAACCGTTCTTTCCGTGTAAGTATCTAAATGTCGTATCTACAGTTTATGCAGAGAATCATATTTATAATTATATAATATTATTTTCTATGGTTTTTAATTTTTATATGATACACATTCAAATGAATGTTTAAATTCAATTCAACATTTTGCTCTTCATTGAATTTTGTAGGTAGAATAATATCGCACAATATCTCGCATTGCTGCTAGAGTAGATTTTATTAAAAACACAATGGTCGCAATGTAATAATACTGAGATTATTGTAACCTTTTTAATTGTTTGGTGATATAATGAAATTTTTTTATCACGTTGCACATCACACATCCGCTTCCTGGTTTGAGTGCATTTCAACCCATTATCTTTCGAGTGCTTGCTGCTAGGCAAGAGATACCTCTACAGCATGGACAAGAAACCGGTTCTACATTCTGGTTTTTCTTTCCGGAAAAATATGTGAAATCTGGTTCTGTGCAAAAATTCTTTCCATGAAGCGTACGTGGGTAAACGTTTCATTTAACCTTGGAATATCTCTTATGCAAGAGTATAGCATAAACGTTTGATGCATCTTGAAGAAAATGTCTAAGTTAATTCCTGACGTTAAAATCAGTATTCTCACATTGTGTAGATAAAACTCGTTAGATTTAGATATTAAAGGCGGTGAGTTAGTGAAAAGTGATTCTGCAAATTCTCATTAAAACTGTCTATTCCAATCTGAGTTATTTAATTACAGAACTTTGTATTGTTGCTTACTAATGTTGAATGGATGTTGGATGCGCAAATACTGAAACAGGACTGCAACAGAATGTTGCAAAATTCATTAAATTCGTCACTGCTCTGTAAAAGTTTGCTTAACAAGTTGGTTAAATGGTCTTGACATATCTAGGTTGTTGTTTGCGTTTATCTACGATCTCGCGCGTATGCACCTAAAATAGCTTATACATTTGTAATAAAATATAGATATTAATTCTAATTGTTTTTAGAAGATGCGAAAAGTGAAATTCAATTAATAAATGCAACATTTTAATCGAAGATCTTATCAGGGGAATATATAAAATTTGAGAACTAAAGAGCTGCCATTTTTCTTTTAAATACAAAGTAATTTACGAGATATCCTTAAAAAATATATATGGGGCATAAATTCCCTTTTACTATTTTTTGGAGTTAATTTTTCGTTAAGCAAAATTTAATTCTTGAATATTTTTATGGATCAAAATTTGACTATATACGTATCGGCAAGAGCTTACAATTACAGCTCGAAATTACAATCTCCAAATGCTTTTGAGGCTTATTTGAAGATATGCTCATTATAAACTATCTCGGCTTGCAGCGAATTACGGTAATTCTGTTCTATCATGATAAACAATGTACTAAGTCAATATTTGCCGTGTTCACTTTCTGCCGATATAACATGCATAACTTCGTTTCACGCTACATTACCCAGTAATAGTTCAGCAGTCTGAATCCCCGCAAACTCCTGTAATAATATCCGAGGTAATGCGTTAATAAAGAGTTCACCGTTGATGTATCGGCCTAGCCTAACCACTCGCTGTAATCTCCACGGTTCCCCCGGATACGCCTGTTCAAAACTAGACTGTAACACTCCCTTCCCAGAGTTTTGGCCAACTTTCGGCGATACTGTAAGAAACGCGGCGGCAACGTAAAGTCTCGTAAACAACGAGCTAACAAAACGGGAAAACGTTACGTCTCTTCCGCGCGGCGAGATCGCCCAACCGCCGGAAATATGGACGGCAACGGACGGTAATCTTTACAGCCAATTTAAACCGGATGAGGCGTCCGCTCGCCGAAAGTTGGCCCGCGCGATAATATTTCTTGCCGGGAAATTAAAGTCGCGGCCGGAAGGGTGGGTAGGTGGGTGGCTGCCTGCGCGAAAACGCAACGCGGGTGAAAACTGGGAATTCCCTTTCGCCTCACGTCGCTTGGTGACGTACGAACATGGTCCATTAGAGTGGAAAGAAAGTCGCCGCACGAAAGCGACAGGGGCGCATCCGAAAAATTTTCCGAAATAGTCTCGTCGAGATTAGAAGTTACGTCTTGTATTAGATTGGACAAATTTACGCTTGCAAAACAGATCCTGCAAAAATGTAGTCCGCTATGTATTTCTTGGAGTACTTCGTACACGCCAAGAAATGATGTCATATTGTCTAAATATCTAAAAGAAGAGCTTGTTTCTTTCACTTCCATCCCTGGGGAGGGAATATAGCATGGCTGTCAAAGCGACATCACGAAAAGACGTGGGACGGTCCGCTATAGTTGCAAGCGGCACGCCAACGACGTGTGCTCCCCGGGATATTAAGCCTGTCTAATTTTCGCAATTTGTTGTAGTAGAATATCACGGGACCCTCATAACGAGGAGCCTTTCTTCGCGAAAATTTCAGCCACGCCTACGTGCTCCCATCGGATCGCATATAAGAAAGCCTTTTCCAGTGAAGAACGCATGTAACCCCCTTTCTAGCGAGGGACGGATGGCAGGGGGCGAGAGAGAACGAAGGATACGAACCACCCCACGAGCCCAAAGTTCGGCCCGTTTAATCTCCCGGGCGATAAATTTGCGAAATTAAATCATGGAATATTATATGGTCGGGGCATAATGGGCACTTTGCCGGTAATGTACGGCCGGATTATTAGCATAATGCAAGATCCCCGTCGTCCACCTGCGCGAATGGATATGTATAGGTATATATAGCTCGCGGCATACGGTATTGGTGATTGCAGGTAGTTGCGACCGAATTGCGTGGCGTGGCCACTATATTATATTGTCGATTATACCCTATCCAATACACACACACATATATATATATAATATATACACATTGTAAAAGCTATAACGATAGCTCTTGTCTTTCACGTATGGACATTAAAAACATGCTTGCAAATTGCTTATCGAGAATAGACTTTCTTTCAACTTTTCTTGATGATATCAAACGATTTAAAGCGACTTAAACGGTTCCTCGATTTTTAGGAAGAATTCAGAAAGACTTCGATGGTTGTGAATAATGCAGCATTATATATTTGTTAGACACGATAAAGAAACGCAATTTTATAAAATTTTGAAGCGTGATAGCGGCACTACTCATTTCTATGCATATAACCATGCAAGGCATGGTATATTGTACAGCGACATAGCCTTGTATGCAAAGGTAATTTTTGAAAATATTGGAACGCACGAGGTTTTGAAAGGGGACGATTTCGACATATGTACATGTCAATTTTTATTAAAGTGGGAAGATATTGTAGGAAAATTTGCATCCGAAAAATTCTACCATGAATAGATCCCATTCATATTTACATATTAATCTGTCAACAGCAGCTCCAAAATAGCGCGCAATTATCTTGTAACGAAATTTTGTCAAAAATATTCGGAAAACGATAGTTTCAAAATAATAAAAGAAGCTCTACTATTATTTAAATATATTTAAATGTATGTATTTATTATCTCAATAATATATCTATATAATATTATATAGATATATTTATTATATAAGCATGATGGTAACGAATGTTTCGCTATCGTTCTTATTCGCTGCACTTGAAGTAACCAGAGGCGTATCTACGGAAAATAGCTCTTATGGCAAGCACTGAAATTGCGCCCCTGTCCAAACATATGACACATCTTTTAACTTACCATAATATCAGCTCAAAAATACAAGTCAAGCTTTTTAATCTTTTTAAATTTAGGTAGCAACTTGTTAGACTGCTGTTTTAGCTTTTATATGCATTAATGTTTATCGTGCTTGAGGAAGGACATTGGGTGGTCGTACCAGGTTAATAAAAATTGCGCCCCCCTTCAAGTGGCGCCCTAGGGCATGTGCCATACTTTCCATACCTTAGATATACGCCTCTGGAAGCAACTAAAGAATAAAAAAACTTTTATCGTCAACTTCAATTTTACTTTAGAGCTTTTCTTTCTTTCTCTCTCTCTCTCTTTCTCTATCTATTTATCTACCTTTTGCGAGTGCTCTATTGGCATATGATGATTGTGACGGACCCGTTACCCGTTTTTCTTCAGCATTATTAAACGTTTTTATGAGCAATTAGCGATTTTACTCGAGCTGCCTCGCGCTCATAAAATTTCCACCTCTCGTCTCGTCTCAGGCCCGATTCATTAATTCCCATCTTGAGAGTCGAGGCTGTCTTTATATCTCTTCCTTCCCGTAGAAAGTTACGCTGTTCGTCCCCATAGAGGACGAGATCGTCTCTTTCTTCCCCGTCGTTCGTGCAATATCATAATGCATCCGCAAATTCGTTCCCGCGGCCGCGTTATAACCGCGCACTGCCGCAACGCGCTTCAGTAATTACTTCATTAATTACTCCGCTAATTACTTGACTGATTATTCTATTGCTTGCAAGCACTCCGTTATTCCAGTATCGAACTATCTTGGCACCGATTTTAAAGCGCCGCTACACCGAACGACTTTTCTATAGATAATTGCTCTTTGTTTCTGATTACTAAAGATCAGCTCGTAATATGGTTTAACATTTTGACGAGGGTATTGTTAGATATGGCTTTTCAGCTCAATAGCTCTTCTCCGAGGGGTAAACCGCTGAGGGCATTGCAGTGTACAGATTTGGGGCATTAGTGGGCATTACTAGGGCACATTAGTAGGCATAAAAAAATGCACTAGTAATAATGCCCAAAAATTGTGTACTTTTAGTGTACTTTTGTGTACTTTTAATGTACTTTTGTATTACTTAGTAATGCCCAACTTTGGGCATTACTAGGCATTGGTGTACACTATTTTGGTCAGCGGTTTACCTCGCTTTTGACAGTGCAAATCCGTACAGGCTTCTCGCACAGGAATATTTTACTTCCGTTAGATCAACGATTAGTGGTAGAAGTTTTAACGAAGTCAAAACGTTTAAGAAAGTTATCATATTTTTTTCTCTAATCTTTTATTTTTTAAGTTATTATATCTACAATCATTTACTTTTAACTTTTTAAGAAAACTTTTAACTTTTTAAGAAATGAAAATGTGTTATACGCGATCAGTTAAAATTAAATGAAGAACGAAATTCTGCTTGACAATTTAAAGCTTATTGTTATTTTATGAAAAATTCTTTATTCGCTATCGCTTATAATTGAAAAGTTATCGATGCTTGAACACTGAAGCATCCTTGTTGCGTATAAAAAAATTGATAGTGTTTTTGTCGAAATTTTTATTGAAAGGCATATAAAATTGCATAAAGTCGCATTACGACCGTGTGATGATCGCGATGGATGGTAATCCTCTTATTTTATCGGGAGATATAAGAGAAGGGTTGAATTAGGGCGCGTGGCTATTTCGGAAATGGCACCATCGGACGCCGGTCCACTATGAGGCCAATCCATTGTATCGTCCTAAATGGATTCCATATCGAGTTACCGGGCCATTGCAGTTTCTACTAATTTCCGGTAGATCTCCGTCTGTGCGCCGAATAAGAATGGCATGTGCGTACATATATCTCATGCGTATGCGTTCTCGGGGGGAGCACAAGCTTTCTGCATTGAATGCAATTACGAGGTGGTCGACCGCGAGTGGTAAACATTCGCCCAGCGGCGTTTTGTTTCCCCGTTTACGAAACAGCCCGCGGTGTTTGATCTTGTCTGGACATATAATAGCCAGCCTCGGCTGTAATTGATATAATCCGCGGATCATTGCGTTCCCGAGCTGTCAGGAACGCGAGAATCGGTAACGCAAATGCGTGAATCTGGATAATTCGCGTTGGGGTAAACTGCAGCATGCGTGTTTGAGATATCTCAAAATAGAAAAGTGACGCAGAGAGAAGATTCAATTATTTCTGACATAAATGCAAATTAGTCGTGTTACTTTAATTTATAATTATTTTAATAATAGCTCTACAATAAATGTTTTTTCGATACCTTTGGCTTCGTACGCCATTTATGAGGAAAACAGTTTGCCACTAAAGTTATATATACACGCGCACATATATATATATACACGGAAAAAAACGATAAGGTTGCCACAACCACACTGAGAGAAAAATGTATGATATTTGGAACTATAATGACATAGTATAATAATTATAGTTAGGAATATCATTTTTATAGTAAGTGTGAGCATAATGTTGGTGATAATAACGATATAGACATAGTATAACTGACCCATGAAAAATTTTTACCTATAATTATAATCATTTGAAGTAAAAATATAGTAAGATTGCAAATATGG
>NJRP01000008.1:673088-687110 GCA_003063835.1 Aphaenogaster floridana
TGAATGTTGAGACAAACATAGTGAATGTTGAGACAAACATAGTGAATGTTGAGACAAACATATATAGATGCACCAAAACAAAACAATGTGAATGTGACAACCACAGGACGTGGATGTACCAAATTGTGGTTGTGGCAACCTTACTGTTTTTTTCCGTGTATATATATATATAGACTATCGAGAAAATATAAATCTCGAACTTATCCCCAAGAGGATTTGAAGAACACGAGTGTAAGAGAGAGTTCGTTGGAGATCGTATCGACAACTTTTTAGGGTTAAGCGGGGGTTATCGAGTTCACGATTGAATGTCGGCTTTTATAGACACTTAAGTGTGTATGATACCTCTGTGTCATTTAATAACTTTTATATTATAAAGTTCTAGTATACTTGGCCGCGCGATTATCTGATGAGATCCTAAAACTTTTAACCACTCGCGTAAAAATCCTTTAACAAGTTAGGGGATTTTTTTCCAAAGCTTTACAGTATATCCTCTTAGCGACAAGTATTCAAGACTTTTCCGGGGATTATCGAACCATGATTTGCTTCTGTCCTGCAGCAAATCGGATTACCGTCATATGCATCGCGTTTTCGAATATATATATAATATTCTAGATCTACGTATAGTATATCATATCCTACACGTAATCAATCAGCTATAAATAACAAAATTTAAGTGAAGAAATAATGATAAATTATTTAAACCTGGAATATTATAAAATAGCGCTTTAATTATAAATAATTATAAATAATTTCAAAAGTAAAAGCGCTTTTCTTTTACACATTACAAGAATAATATGTAACCTTTTGCACATACGTACGATCACATAGAAATTTGGAACCCGCAAAACGGTAAAGAGTAATTCTGAACGATTCGGGGTTAAGCCATTTTCTGTATCTCCTTGTGAGTAACTTACTTCCTTTGTCCTAGACATTGGAAATTGGAGCAGCTTTTCATTCACGTTTCTCAACTTTTTCGATTTTCCTATCCTATGTTCCTTCGATCTTATTATTGTTTCGTCTCGTATTTCTTGCGCGTTGAATCCGAGACAACTGCACCTGGTATTCAATGTACGACAACGGTGTCCTATAAGTTTGGCAAAGTGATTTCATTTCACAGTATCGGAAGTTTCAGGAATCAGGAATGTAAAAGAGGTCATGTAATATAAGACATGACTATGTCTGGCATTCGTTATTTCGCTTTCGTAACAGCAATGTGCAAACTAAAAACGTTTAGAATTTAACATATAATAATATGATGATGATTATAAATATAATTTATTTATTATAATTTGTTTTTATTATTTTAAGTTACATGTAATAATACTTTTCATTATAACGATAAAAAATTCTAATATTTTTTCCTTTTTTTATTTATGAACTTTTATAAAAAGCATTATAAAACAATAATTTGCATGTGGCGCACTTTTTCAGTTATATACGTGCTATGTAAAGATCATGCCGTAGTGAACAGGTTCTAAATGGAAATAATTAACACATAGAGAAATGTAGTAATTGGTGTTCACCATAATGGTACGATTAATCGTACGTGTTGAAACTAACACCTAATTAAACGCATTTGAATTGCTTTCATTATCGGCCTGATAATATATTCAGGACGATAAAAGGATTCATTTTCTGCTATTGTCCTGAAAAGAAAGGGAAGGAATAATTCTGTATTATAATAAAAATAATTTCTCTGTAATTTTCTTCCCAAGTAAAGTAAATAAAAATGAAAAAAAAATAGATTCTGCAATAGAAGATACAAATGCCCAAAAGAATATTGCATAGCGTCATATTTATCAAAATACTTGCTATATATTTTAAAAGAAACAAAAATGAAAGTAGAAATTCTACGTATTTTTATCTTTTTTAAGAAAGAATTTTACATCTATATTTCTGTCTTTTGAGAGTTTTTATTTTTGATCGTACGGTGAATCGCTGTAGTAAATCAAAGTATGCTAATCCGAGGTGAGTACTCCGTGACATTTCACTCTAAGTTTAACAATCGATTGGCGAATCCGTCGTGCAGCTTGCAGACAGCACTCAAATGTGGGACGAAAGTATCGACGCTAAAAGTTCGGAAAGCGGGCCGTGTACCGAATTCGCTTGGATGCACTTCTTATGATGCGCCCGGTGCAGCTTTGAGCGGTTTAATCCGGCGCGCTCGGACGAGCCGCGGTCGTACTTGTTTGAAATCCGTTGTTCTTAGTTCGCGAACCGTCCCTAACAGGCTGCATGTTCGAAATCTGGCGGGTCTCTCTGGAGGTGGCACGGACGGTCCTTGTGGTTTCGCAAAGCGGCCGTTCCGCGAGCCGCAAAACCGACTGTACGTGGCATAGGTCGAACGAATTTTGCAGTAGTTTGTTCCGAAAAGCTGTTTTTTCTGCCAAGCGGCTTAGGGGATCGTTCCTCTTTGCGGGCGCGAAAGGAGATTTGTCCCGCATAATCAGACTTTGGTAAACTTCTTTTTGCATATCGAAATGTCCCTGCAAAGTTACGCGGCGTCTCTGAATCATTGTTAGCCGAATATCTGAGTGAAGATGTAAGCCTATTAATTATAGAAGGGAAAAGCGAAAGATCTCGTTTCACGAGTCTTGAGATTTTTATTTGGAAAAATTGAAGTATAGGAAAGTTTAGAAGCTGGAAATAATCTGACATAGTTGAAACATCTGAAAATATAAATTCTAAACATGTATAAAGATTTAAAAACTTGAAAAGCTTAATAGGTTCTGCAATGATGTATCTGATTATATCGAAAACTTTACATGAGAATTATTAGATAGTTCATATAGATAGAGACAATGACGTCAGACAATGACATAAAATTATGGAAATGTGTGTCTACTGCAAAATGTAAATCTTGTATAGAGCGTGAACGTTGAGCGATAAGGAAGCGGATACAGTGGTCGTTGGAGAGTTCAGTAGATGAGTTTAGGTTTGCATTATTATAGCATGAGATGCCAAATCCAGTTGTTTCCGAGTTCCTACAGCAACTGTCGAATGCGATAATCTCTAGAAGGGTATATTTATTCGAAGTGTATATCAACTCAGGAATAGCATTGAGAATGCAGAGAATCAGAGAATGCAGATTGACTTTATAGCTGGTTTATTAAAAAGATGATTGTGATATTTTTTTACACATAGTACGATTTAATATCTCGTTCATCTCTTTTTGTATCATTTGCTATCTTTTCTCTTGCAAATTGAGAGTCATAGATATTTTAACATACGTGATATATCTCAGCATGCATTTAATTTATAAATTTATTTGTTGCAGTATTTATATTATATAATTATTTTTTTCTATAGTGCTCGAAACATTATTTTTCTTTATTACTATTTTTATAGATAATTATATTTTGGGATATATATTTTTTTTGTTTATTTAAGCATATACATCAGAGAATTTTTCTTCTAAAGTACTAGAGTATAGTAGATGCCTTTTTTGCTTTCTTTCTAAGTAATTTTATTCCTGCAACATTTTATTCCTGCAACATAAACTAATACTATTAAATGTCGCACCAACGTATATGATCACTAATGAGCGGAGACTATAGCCTCCGGTTTAATCATTTTCTTGAAACTTTAGACGAATAATTAATGATTAAAAAGTAAGCCAATCTCTAATCCGGAATTTATTGTTCAAAAGCTTGAAGACTTTTATTATACGCTGGCGATATTATACGTTGCACTCTGCATTGTAATATTCTTTTCAACGTGACGTATTTATGTCTCAGATTCTTGCTATTAATAATGCGTATATACTAAACTTGAGTTATTATTAAAATCTTATTATTTAAATTTTTAAGAGTTTTCGTTCGTAAATTACGAGAGAATGACACGCTAATTACATGTAATTTATCTTAGTTATATTCACGCAAAATTTATAGTTTCAAAGTTGTACGTTCTGAGAGAATATGCTGTACGCTAAATTTTATAAATTTTATTTAATACAATAATTATAACAGTATTCTATATTATAATTGTACCACATGGTGAGCAACGTACGTCTTTGTCTTATTGTTTTTGTTATAATTCTAATTAATTTTATAATTTTATAATTTATTCTTGTTATCATAGAGATTGCAATGTTTTTTTACGTTATGAATGCCATATACCTGTTTAATAATAATTGAATATCCATGCAAATATTCATTAATTGATCGCTGGCATCGTAACTGCGTCTTGAACCAATTTTTAATTTTTATTAATTTTTATTAAATTTGTTAGTATATTGAACTTTGCTAGTATATAACATGTAAGATTAACAAACGTGAGCGAATATTCCGAAGGAATTATGGAGTAGATGTATAAATCCGCCGTGAGCGGTCGTCATATAGCGCAGACCGACATATGTAGGTTGTAAACCGATTATTTGATTTCCGTATCATAATTTAGTCGTTCGTGCAAGCGGCGGAGCTGTTAACTTGCAGAGCTTCACGCATGAATTACTAAAGCCTGTTGAAGCGAACTTAGCGTGCAAATGTCCGCAGCAGGTCTGACCGGGAATTGGTAACTCAGTCTGCAAACAAGTGTAGAACCACTATTATCCATTGATCGATCATGCTACCCGTCAAGCGGGATATAATGGCTGTTTCGCCAAAGTGTCGCGTTCGAGGGGATACACGTAAGATTCTTGCAAGTTTATACAGTTGACGTATATACTGAAAAAAAAAATTTTTAGTAAACTTGTGAGATGCATTTAGTAACAGTTTTTTTTAAGTATTTGATTATTATTACCGATTATAATAATAATAACAAAACATTTTGTAATATTTATATACATTTGTAATAATTATAAAAGAGCAAATTTTGTTTAGTTGAGCCAACTAAATTATGTAATACTTATTATACGTTTAGTTGAAACTATTTCACCAAGGTGCTTGGTAACATTAACCAAGCCTGGATTTTTATAACCAAGCCTTTCTTTCAGTGTAATATCTTTACATTTCATTAAACTCTTTAATGAGACAGAATAAAGATTTGTTACTTATTTTACGCTGCAGTTATAACGGAATATTATATTATTACAATATTACCGTATAGAATAAAATTTACGAAATTGAAGCACAACGTGTAATCCGTTAAAACATACAACTTTGTACTTGTAAATTTCATATAAATGTATTATAGTTAAGGCAAATTCTTTTTAATGCTATTCTCTCGATACGTGTAGAAAATGTATTTCTCGGTGTTTTACTCCACAAAGTATATTAATAATGGTAAATATATTTATACATAATTCATCGTATTATTAAACATATTCAAAGTCCCACAGATCTATATTTGCATAATGATTATGACAGATAATTTAAATCAACTTTGATTTTCTCATGGGAAATTATTTTACGCGTTATGTTATGTATTGAATCCCTTATAATTATGCTTGGCTCGTTTTCGCTTAGCTACCTGACATGCATACATTTATACGTTTTATTTATGAACATTTAATTGTTAAATTTTACATATAACAGGCATGAAATATAATATCATGTTTTTTTATCGGTACTTCTCTGGATTTGTAACCATGCTACGCTGATCGTAATTATACCGTCGTATATTTGGTAACAATGGTTTCGTTCTAAAAAATTTTAAATTTAACTAATATTTATGATTTTAACTCAATACCAAATATAAAATTCGATACGTATGCAACGTATTGAATTTTTGATGCAATATTATTATTAAATAACTTTTATAACGTTTTTTAAGTATGCCAAATAATGTTATTACTAAATAATTTTCATTAATCAATTTTATGTAACGTGTATTATTAGAGTTCATATTTAAATCGTATTATTCAAGCAAAAATCAAAAACAGAAGCTGGAACTGATTTTCTTTGAGACGAGCATTGTGGTACGTATCGTGCAATTTCCGCATCTTACTACTACTGACAGGCATTTTATCAGAAATCTGCGTCCTTACATTTTTTTATTTGAGATGAAGATGATGCTCTGCTCACAATCAGTGACAGCATAACTAGCATTGCGATCGCGAAACAATGTTTCTATGTGATTTGAGGGATTTTTGAGGTACTTTAGAATGGACTATTTTCAATGCGTGCACAGTTGTTGACTAAAAATTCTAGTTTTGTTCACGAAGATAATTTTTTTCTGAACAATTTTTCCTGACGTGTCTATATCGAAATTACCGATAGTTGCTGGTATAATTGAACACACGTGGAAGCGGAAAAAAACCCGCACGCCACGACGAGCCTTATCATCGCACAACGCGCATCACCAACCTATTATACTTGTAGAGTGTGCACTTGTGAAGTGTGTACTTTGCATACAAAACATTCGTAATGCTCAAGGCCGTACCTTACGAACCACCCCATGGTCCCAGGTGTCGCGTTTCAGTAGACCTTTATGCATGATACACTTGCTTCCGACTAGCTCTCCAGAATACCGTCCATGTAACCGCGAAGTTAGCGTATTCATATATATTTAGGCCGGTGTGGAGAACCGACCGTTGTCACAGCTGTTCTTTTCTCTCGTTCGCATTTTCCTTCTTGCATTTTCCTTATATGAAAATGGAAATGAACTAATACTAAAGCTACCGACAATTTATATATACCTATTTCTACCGAACCAGATTATACGTATATTAAGAAAAAGTCGTGAAGTCAATTGAGGAAAAGCGATAACACTGAAAATGCAGAATTTTTATCAAAAGTTTAAAAACGGTCATTTGACCGGCAGTGGTAGTTTTAGTGTTAATCAAAAGTTTAAAAACGGTCATTTGACCGGCAATGGTAGGTTTAGTGTTAAATTGTTTTATGTAAATTTTTTCTTAATTTTCTTATATAAATTATACTACAAATAGATATTACAAAATGGGTATTGCAATTAGGTACTAGATAATATAATACGAATTCTAAAACAATTGTCGAGCGAGATATTGATACAAATCGATACGTATCTATTTTCACATACGCTTGAAGACCTCGACTTAAAAAAAAATGACATAAGAGTTTAGATCTGATCTTCCCTTGGAATCTCAAATTTCCTCCGTGTCAGAGACTTTCTCCAAAGCTGTTGCTCCAATTTCACTTATTATACGACGCATCCATGTACACTGTCTCATTAATTCGTTCTTTTTTAGGTATAGATAGTGTAGGCACCTAAGCCAATGGTAGCGCCAAGTGTAATCTGAAGAATTCACCTGATTGGCTGAGGTTGCTATGGTTCTTACATCGAAAAAGGAACGAATTAACCCTTTCAGGGGCAGTGGTACATATACGTACCACCTTTTTCTCAGTTTTTTTTCATATTTCTGATTTATTTTGTAACTTGTATGCACATACCAATACTTTTTAGTCTCTTAGGGATCCAATATATGCAACTTTCATAAAAAATTACATATCGTTATCAGCGACTCCAAAAACCTATAAATGACCTATGATTTTAATGTTTCGTTCAACTGAAAAATGTGCCCCTGAAAGGGTTAAT
Source organism: Aphaenogaster floridana (assembly GCA_003063835.1). Lineage (NCBI taxonomy): Eukaryota > Metazoa > Arthropoda > Insecta > Hymenoptera > Formicidae > Aphaenogaster > Aphaenogaster floridana. The sequence continues at coordinate 680,541 of NJRP01000008.1, forward strand.
GAGACGCAGTGTACACTCTTTTCCGGTACTTAAATCGTCAATATCGAAGCAATCAGCGGTCACGAAGAAATCAAGCTTAAGCTTGAGCCATGGTAAACATCGTCCAATTTTAGCTTGATGGATGAGGGACTCGAGGGAAGAAGACGCTGAAGTGAGCACGGGAACTTCTGAACGGACTGCGTTAGAAGGGAGAAAATAACGGCGGCTGCATACGTTAACGTCGGCGAAGAAACAAAGGATAAATCCGAGTTAGAGCACGAGATGCTGCCGGCCGGTCCGGCCTGCGGTACACACTTTTATCACTGTTGCTTTTGCAAACTATCGTGTTGCACGCGCGCGCAAAACGTAGCGCGTTTCGCGTCGACTCGCAATAACTCGCGCGACACATCGTCCCGTTAATTTTGTAGGCGACTTTACACCCGCGGCGGCAGAATCAGCAAGCGTTGGGCTATGCATATACCAAGGAAGCAAATTTTCCGCTTTTAGGATTCTAGTGGCCACGGTGAGTTATTCAGTAAGATCGCACGGTAAAAGGGCATTCGCATACATATTCGCACACGTACTCGTCGGTGCCGCAAATATAGCGGAATTAATGCTCGGCTCTTTTCCGACGGATTTGAGACTTACGTATAGTGCAATTGAATAAAAATGCAATTTAACCATACTATAAATTTTATAGTTGTAAGATGTCCAATTTAATAAAAAGGAATTATAGGAATATAAGGTAATATTAGTTTTATTGCCGGAAAGAGACAAGTTCGGAAATGAATGCAATTGATAAATGATAAAAAAGATATTCTTAGAATTTACTTTTTTATTTCAAAAGAATTATATAAATAATTTTTTATACTATAAAATAATTTTTAGTTTTAAAATATTATGATTTAATATATATACATATATATATATATATAATTATTTTATTTTATTGCGTATTGTATAATTCATTACATACTAGCAATTTTTTTGGATTTTAATTTGGAATAATAATGATTCGACTAATGCCGAATTCTAGCGAAATCTATAATGAGTTTAGTTTTACCTTCTATTTCTTATTTTTACAATCAGAAAAGTTTTTACAGTTATACGAAAGAAATAAAAATTTCTTTATTGAGAAGATTAAATTTTAGGAAAATAATAAAAGGAATTTTTATGGTATAGAATTATATCTAACTTCAAAATCGATAGTTTTAATTTTAAAAAATGATGTATTCTTTCCATTATGTATTTCGATGTTTAACTGCATTTCGAGAATTTGCATTGATTGGTGCCGACGATCTAATAGCGGAAAAGCTACATTCTAAACATATGTAGCCTTATGAACGTCCAAGATTTAAGTAATTGCAAACGTGACTTTCGTCGTTTATATCGCGAACATTCGCTTTGTTTTCACGGGCTCTTTGTTTCGATCGCACGCGAACGAACCGATAAATTCTCGGAATTTAATCAATGAGGCGTACAGCGAGAGCAATTCACATACGAAAAATTTGAGAGCCAGCTCGCTGTATGGATCGTTTTTGCCATGTCTATTGTTAGAAATGTGCAAATAGTTTGGAATCTGTATAAACTCAAACGAATAGCAATGCAATTTCAAATCGAAATCAAATTTTAATGAAATTTTAAGTCGATGATATATGAAATCCTAAATTTTATTTACTGATTAAATGACTCGTATTAAAACAATATTGTTATAAACGCGTCTTTGTTATCTCATAGATTCAGATTTTTTTTCTTTTATCAAACGGTATATCATATCAGCAATAAGCAGTTGTACGGTATTTATTTGCAACATTTTTGCCTAGTCGGATACGATTTACCTACTTTCCGAGTTTTATCATTTCTCCGTCCATATCTTTTTCGTTTCTTTTATCATCCACGTTTCTGGTGCTCATGTTTAAATTTATTCACGCTTATCGTATCTGCGCTGTATCTGTCTAACTTGCGACGCTATTACATTCTTCGTATCTCCAGGGGGAAAGAAGAAAACGACGCGGATTAAACTGTTTTTCGTCGCGAAAGATAGAAAAGAACGTGACAACACCTTACCCGTCAAAAGACGAACAACTCGAGTACGAACTTTAAGGCGTTCCATATAGTTTAACTGTGTACTTGTTTTCTGGGTAACGTATTGATCTATCCCATGGCATTAGATTAACGTTGTAATCAATTAATTAACTTGGATCTAAAGCGCCAACTCACAACGCGCCAAAGTTTTCCCGTGAAATACTGCTACACTATAATTGCGCATTTTATAGTAATTAAAACCGATCACCGTTGTTGCGCAAGATTATAATTTTACGGAAAATGCGATTTTATAATTTTCAATTCTACGAATTTGGAGGTTTATAAATTTGTTTGAAAATTTACAAGTTTTTAAATCTGCCACGTTGAGTTGAAAATTTTTATGGTAAAATCACGTTTCCATTAAATTGACAGACTAAAAATCGGAAACATTGTCGAACAGCAAATTGATTGATCAATTGAATCAAAGTCTTTTGTTTTTAAGTCCTTTGATTTATAGCTTCTTTTCGGTTTTCATTTGAAATTAGCAACGATATATTAGCGACGAAGTATTCGGTTTTCATTAGCGGTTCTCTAAATAAATCTCTACATCTTACAACTCCGGAAAATTGAATGTTTGTTTATTTATAGACCGTAGACGGTGTAATGTTTGTTTATATTTGTAGACCGTAGACGTTGATTTTTTCATGAATAGTAATATTTACCCGGAAAGAAAATACTGGTGAAATATGAATCTTTTTCTGAAAATTTTATATGGGGGCCCCTTGACCCCGGGCTCCCAGCCCTTCGAAAAACCGTCTACGGTTTAAGTTAGAGTATCATGAGAAAGTATACCAAAATTGATGGTTCTACTTTGAAAACTGTAGTTTTGCATAGCGGACAAACAAACAAACATACATTCATTTATATACATACTAGCCTTTTTGGCCGCGCTTCGCGCGGGCTCAAAATAATCCTTTTTCTGAAAACTTTATATGAGGGCCCCTTGATCCCGGGCTCCGACCCCTTCCAAAAACCGTCTACGGTCTAAGTTAGAGTATCATGAGAAAGTATATCAAATTTGGTAGTTCTACATTGAAAACTGTAGATTTGCATAGCGGACAAACATACATACATACAAACATACATTCATTTTTATATATATAGATAGATGGATTTATTAAACTCTCTGTTGCATTTTGTTTTAAACGCATCTTGTATTTACCTAAGCAATTTATCTAACAAATTATACGAAGTAGTTTACATGACATATCTCATAAATTAGCAGCGTGACATTTTGCGAACATTTTCGATTACTTGCGACACTGTGTCATGGCACAACACGATACGTTTCGTCGTAATCCCGAGTAATTTGCGACTTCACCTTTCGACGGACAGATACGCGGTTCTCGCACTCTGTGACACGGCGGCGTGCATTATATGCTTAATTAATTTTGACTGTGTGGTGCGAAGATGGTAATAATTCGACCGTGTCGTCAGAGAGAGAGTGAGTTTGGCTGACGCTCGCACGTATCCGCCTAGATTATGCGGGATTATACAGGCGAAATGTACGCCGTAAATCACGGGTTAGCTCGGCGACGAGTCGAAATAACCGTAAAAGAACATATGAAAGACCGCTAGCAAATGGACACTCCGTGTGGACACAATAGAGGGAAAAATAGCGGTGAAAAGACTAGTTTAGCATTTTGCTTGAATACGTTTGGTGATTTAAAACTTTCTTGTGTAATAACGGTATTAAGGAACGGGCGATATGAGATAATGCTACACTGAGAGAAAAATTTTTTCAAATGAAAAAAAATACATATTCTTAAAGCCATACCTTTTGATACAAGTATTTGTTTGTTCTAATTAAATAAAAATATTTCGTTTTAAGTAAATACACATGTTAGCTTAAGTATATTATTTTGTACTTTTACATTTAAATAAATATTTTATAAATAATTTAATAATATTATTAAAGTTAACTAAATTGTTTTCTAATATTAAAAAATCTGATTATCTTGAATATAAAAATCATCTAACAGTAAATATTTTCTAGAACGAAAAGAAAATAAAGATTTAATTAAAAATTATAAATATTACAAATGTTATAAATATTTCAATCAAGAAATTTCACAAGACTTGAATACAATAAATAAGCTATTAGGATCCATCGAATGAATAATTATTTTGCGTTAGGTACTTAAAGTTTTTTTGTATCAAGATATTTTTTCTCTCAGTGTACGTTTTATAATTATATCGAGATATTTTATTTGTTGGAAATCCTATAATTACAACCTAAGGATTGAAACTGTTAAAAGTTTAAAGTTACAATTTTCACAAATCGCTATAGAATGCAATGTTTGAAGAATCGTGGTTGTATATTTAAAAGTAGAACGCGTATCGTTGAATTATTATTCTCTTATAATCTGTGAACCATAAATCATCAAACAGAAACTTTATTGATTAGTTGATAACTTATTTAACTCCCTCGATATGCACTTAAATTAATCTAGAGCAGAGAACATTCTGGTGTTCTTTTTTTTCAATCTGAAGAAATTTCTTTCAACATGGCTAGACAAGTACTGTTTGTCTAACGGTTACAATTACGCTAGAGTCAAGTCAAACAATAATCACGCTTCGCTTGCACAAACGAAGCGGAGCACGCATTTGTCACCTGCGATCATTACGCGGAACAAAAACCAATTATTATGTTTGATGTAGCGCGACGTAATTAGTTCCCTGTGAAAATGTCCGTCGGTCCGTAACCCGCGTCGCGGTTCGCCTGCGACGATTCGCCGTATATATTTATACGGCGAATCGTTGTCGATGTAGCTGAATAATTCATTGAATTTGCATTTTGATTCGATCAGTTTCTCGGCGATAAGCGCATTATGCGGCAAGGGCAATTTGGAGGCCGAGTTACGTTGGGGCGCATACAGCTCCGTTAAACGAACGAAAAGCGTTATCGTCGATTATTGGGGATGCAGGGCTTGACCGACAACGACGCCGGGCAATTTGCAATACGTTGAGCATCGCACGTACCGAAATCACGAGAGGGAAATTTGGTCGTCCCGCGTATGTGAAACGCGAAGAGTGAATGCACTTGTAACGAATGCGCTTTCATTTCATTTCGCGGATATGTAATTGCATGGAGCATTGCCACGTGTTACAACTTGATTAAAATTCCTGCTATTAACTCCGCGTTCTGAACTGTTGAAACAACTGACTTCATAATTGTGAGATGATTTGTTCTTGATTTTTCTGCGGCCGAAAGCAAGTTAAACATCTGCAAAAACGATTAAGATTCTGTATTTTTAAAAAAGTACACTATAATTTTTTAAAAACTCTGTGACATGTTAAAATTGAGATTCGATTATATACATACTGAATAAAAAAATCTTGGTAAACTTGTGAGATGCATTTAGTATACTTTCTTTTGAAGTATTTGATTATTATTACCGATTATAATAATAATAACAAAAAACATTTTGTAATAATTATAAAAGACCAAATTTTGTTTAGTTGAGCCAGTTTGGTCTTTTATAATTATTACAAATGTTTATAATTATTACGAAATGTGTTGTTATTATAATTATAATCGATAATAATAATCAAATACTTCAAAAGACAGTATACTAAATGCATCTCACAAGTTTACCAAGATTATTTTTTTCACTGCAGAAAGATTAAAACACATGGAACGTCAATTTGCGAAAAAAAAAACCGCTATTTCTAGAAGCGTTTACTGATCATCTTGCAACATTTTGCATATATCTAGTTAATCTTGTCTGACAGATATTTTTAAAATCAGTTATTATTTAAATTTTCTTATAACTGTCAGTCCAATCATATATACATCAGTGAACACTAACAAAGCAATGTTCGTGCGAGGTATTAGCAAATATCGACTGAACGCTCGGATTTCCTTGTTGATACAGCCCAACTGGTACCACGTTCATATACTTGCTAGTATACTGCTTAAGGCGCGTATACAATGTAAACATGTAGACTATATGTACACCCGATACATAATGCGAGCGATGCAGATATGCGCTATGATGGGTTTGGTTGTTTACGTGTACCTTCGAGGAGATAAAAGCTGCGATATCTATTCATGAAGGGCCTTTTTCTCGGAGTGCACTTCTAGAGCGATTTAAAGCAAGTGATATCTAGTTCACTATCGAGATGTCCGTCCATTGGACACATTTACAATAGTTCTGTACGGCTTTCGCGATGGGCAAACAGACTTTTCCATTTGCTCGTCTATGTTTCTTGAAAATCGCTACGATAATCTTACAATACGTGAGATCCAAACTTAAAACTTTTGCACGTTAAAAAGTAACAAAAATTTTAACAGCGAAGTGGAAGAAATTTGTTGGAAGCATAATTTTCGATAATCGTAAAGGTTTAGCTTTTCTTTTTCCAATCAGTTTAGGGAAAAATTTATTTAAATAACGTTCTGTCTTATCTTCAGCTACAGGTGCATTAAATGCGATGCGATTTAAAAGAAGCCGTCTGTAGTAATTTAACCCTCCGCCTGAATACATGGGTCGTTGGTGTCCGAGC
>NJRP01000008.1:702362-727341 GCA_003063835.1 Aphaenogaster floridana
CAATGAAGTGCACTTCAAGGCAGATTATTATTGCAATACCCGAATTCTCGTTAATCATCGCATTTACTCCTTTCTCACGCCAGATATGAACAACTTTATTTTGAGCGTAAACTGTTTATATTCCGCGAATAATAGCCGTAAATGTAATTTTAAGTACGTAGCAATTTTGTCTCGCTATGGCAATTTGCGAAGAGAAACATTTTTGCCCGACGTATCTCTTGTCCCGTGATGTGTGCACGTGTGTTTCTTTTAAATAATAAAACAATCGATACAACCCAGGTACGAGTCGTTAGAGGCAATTATACTGTTTCGTCACATAAGATGAGCCTTTCGGTTAATTTTTCCTGTAAATTACTTCTCGCGTTTATATGACAGCGGGATGATGGAACGGTCGACGTGTGAAACGTCACATCATTTCACTGTTGCGAAGTGTATTAACCGATCTATCACTTTGAGAGGCGGTACTACACAACGTGCGTCTCAGCATGCTAGTAAGGTAAATCGTTTACGTATTCCTTGCGCGTAGGAGACTGACTGCGTAATCTTACAATCAGGTGTATCGGATTACGGCAGGGCTTACGTGTCGCTTTAAGGGAAGAGGGTCAAGTTTTATCCGGAATTTCAAAATAAATTTTCAAATGTTCCACGCATATGTTATTTTGTTTATGAAATAAATATAGGATTTCGGATTTTAGACGGGATTTCATGAACGCGCCGAGAGAAATTGTTAGGAAAAATTATCTATCTATGGCTGCGATCCGATATTCACTGCGAGTACTGAAAATCTATAGTATACGTGACGTATACTGTAAATATCGGAACGCAGCCTGTATCTATACTTCATATATTTGAAAATAACATTTCAACAATATTCTACATTTTAATGATGTATATAATATTTTAAGAACACGTGCATTACTTGATATATCTACGATATATCTACGATATCAGATATCATTTTTAATAATATATCAGATATCATTTTTAATAATATTTTTTGTTTCTGCCGTGGCAAAAAAATAACGGTTTTTCACGTTAACCATCGTTGAAAATGGATGAAATCGATGAAATAGAAGTACGCGTTGCCTGTACCGCGAAAATTCCGAGTTGAGCAAATCCACATCGGCGGCGGAGTTGCAAGAGTTTCCGGTACGCCTACCGAGCTGTTTAAGCGCGGTAAATGAATTATTCGCGTGAAGCTTTTAATGGGGAGTCATTACGTGCGAATGTGTCGCGTTTCATGCGCTTACTTTATTTCACCGTATCCGCAATTATGCAGTAATAATAATTAATTGAAAACAATTGTTTCGGTCTCGGACGATTTTACGTAGTGAATGAATAGAATATCTCATTTGAATTGCTAACATTAATTGATATCTCAATTTATCAGGACGAGCGAGATATGAATAGCAAGGATCAATGAAAAACATAATAACTTTAACAAATTCTTTTGAATTAATATATTGCATTTATGACACTGGGATTTATTATTTTGTACATTAACGATCCGAATTACGTTGCAAGCTGATTCGTTCGGCTTTGAATTCTTTTAAATTAAAAATATTCTCATATATTTAATATTTTTTATTTGCCATAGGCAAAAGAAGACATAAAATATCCGATTCCACAGGCATAAAATATATTTCGAAATCTAATTTCGCTGAAAGTTTACAACAAAAAACGTTGGCGCTGAATGTGCGTTACGATGTCTTCTGAACGAGCAGTTTTCCACGAGCCTTTGAACTGTGAATTATATTAACCATGTATCCCATCAACTCAACGTAAAACGATCGAACGCGGGATTGAATGTTGCCTCTCGATCGAGTAATGAAACTTCCACTCGGTATTTATCATTTTATCAAGAGATTATTTTCAGTAATTCCATACATGCTTTAAATGACTACAATAATTTTTAGACTAATTATGCAGAAATTATCGTTACATTTATGGAAGAAAAGGAAAATGAGATGCCTATTATGATTCATTTCCATGAAATTAATCGTTTAATTTTAAATATTGCATTTATTATTTACAATACTATGTTTATTTCTAAAGTTTAGTGTATTCTGAGTATTCTGAGAGAGAGACAATAGAAACAAAAATTATATTTAGATGGCAGCAAATACAAAGACTCTTAATTTAATTTAATAATGTCAAAATTAATAGAGGAAACTTATTATTACTACAAATGACTAACTGCGCTTTTATGCCTGTAGGATTTGGTTGTTGGCCGCGAGAAAGTTATTCGAGGAGACTCTCAGTTCCCCACAATCGTGGAAATTTAAATCTTCTTCAGTCTTGAACGCCTATTCATTACAATGAATATTACTTCACTTAAAATCAAATGTATTAAATGATTTAATCGGAATAAATTTACTGTTTAAAAAATGTAACCTTGACAAATGTATGTAAAAGAGTTTTGGATTTTCCAATTATTGTAAGAAACTATTTTCTTACAGTAATTTTCATATCATTTGCATGAATTAGATTATTTTTTTCATTTTTGGTTACGTAATTATAAACTTACTTTTCTTTGTTTGGTTAAAATGATCCAACTGGCCACAATTTATTAAATCACAACGTTTCGGCCTGGGATTTAGGCCCTTCTCAAGTGACTGTCTGCAATCGACGATTAGATACACGGAGAAAATTTTATATTAAAAATTACTATGTATGGCAGTAGCCGTGGATCATTGCTGGAATTATAAAAATTTTTACTATGTTATATTAATAATTATTAAACTCATTAGTGAAAAACATAGTAAAAATTTTTACAATTCCAGTAATGGTCCACGGCTACTGCTATACATAGTAATTTTTAATATAAAATTTTCTCCGTGTACATGAGTCAAGAACTCTACAATATAGATTAAATACAATAATGATTACAGAGACAGTCATTTGAGAAGGGCCTAAATCCCAGGTCGAAACGTTGTGATTTAATAAATTGTGGCCAGTTGGGTCGATTTAAACCAAACAATTCCGTTGAATTATTACTGGCGATACAAAAATTTATTTATATATTTTACTTTTCTTTCTTTCCTTTTATGAATATATTTTATATAATAGTATTCCCGTATTTGCACATTTTGTTTAATGTATTAATTAATAACCGCAACAGAGAGAAATATAACATATTATCAGGTACAGAAGCATTACATATTATCAGGACACATCCGAGAACGCGAACGACAGTACTGTCAGAAACAATACGCTCTCACACCGCGAATAAACAATAGAAATGTCCATTGTAATAGACGTCAGGACTGAAGGGGTTAAGATCTGCATTGTGCCGAGCGTGTTTTGCGTTTCTCATTGCCCTCGTATCTCGCACCGGTAGGTAATAACCAGTGTCCCTCCAGGATTTACAATCGCCTCTCGCAAAAATGTTCGTCTGAAAGGACCCATAGCCTATAGAGTACGATGTAACAACGTTCATTACACGGGCGACGCAATAACGGAAGGAAACCGAGGTGCGTCGCGCAGTATTGCACGCTCGGCGGACATCGCAATTGCTAAACTGCGATGGGGAATTGCAACCGGCAATAATAGTCTCTCCCTTTCTCCGTCATCCTTTGGTCATGTAAATCCGCCTATCTAGTAATGCCGGGAATATAGACACCGCGATATCGTCGTGTTGCATTGTTCGGAAACGAGGAGGAATCGTATTCGGTTTCTCTCCGCGAAACTTGGCGTTGCGGATTGCGATCACTGTCGCAGCGTCCGACGTCTTCGTGTTCGAAAGTTTGCTTCGTGTTTGCTACATCCGATTGATTATTCTCGCGAAAAATTTAAAATTCTAATAAACTTTTTTAGCTGAAAGATATATCGAGAAATGAGGAATGACAGTTCGTTAATTACATTAACCAAGGATTGTAATATCGAGAAATTCGAGAGATAATTATTAAGGAATTTAATATTTTCTGATATAATGTAGTCAAGGGCGTCCGCAGGATTTTTTCCAGGGCGGGCGTGATTTAAAATATTACTTCCAGAATTAGAATACTTATATAATTTAAAATTTATAAACCTTTTGAAATTATAATCCTATGGATTAGGGCAAGGTTAGCACAATTTTGTCTTTTCTTTATTCAAAGGGAGAGCAAATGCTTAAATTTTTGCTGATTCCAGGAGGGAGGGCAAATGCCCCCTCTTGCCCCCCCCCTGCGGATGCTCATGAATGTAGTATGTCGTATAATGTGTCTATAAGTCTAGTTTAATATAAGCTTACGTTTATATATTTCTATAAATATAGCTATAATATGTAAATCGAACGAAATTGAAGAAACCTTAAAGTAAAATTTTGTCAAGCGAGACACAAGACGTCATTATTTCAAAGGATGTTACGAGAGAAAAAGCAGGACATTTCGAAAATATTTCCGTAATACGAGAAAGTTTCCACAGAGAGGTCGGAGATGCCTTTGGCAATCGACCGAATTGTAACAGATCGGTGACTCCTTTCTCGGTACCAAGTTTTTCAATTTGTAGAACACTGATCGATTGAAGTAGGTCGTAGCTTTCGGCTGGTATGCTTATGGTTTGTTCGAGACGCTTGAAAATATTCTCGAGGAAATTGCATCTTCGGGGCGTCTTCACTTGCTGCTGCATACTATTCAAAATTTACGGGGTTCCACTTTCGCCGATACTTTCAGCCGTCTGTAATTCTTCGAGATCTCTCTTATCATGTTTTACGCATTTAACTTTTTATTTTTCGCACTCGTTTAGCAGCTTATTTTTCAAACGTATTTCGTCGTAGTCGATATAAAGGATATTGGATATATATAATATTATTATAGTAAATATAGAATATATTATTTTTTATATGTTATGTTATAATATATTATATTAATTATATTATGATAATTTATAGTAAATATTTTATATGACATGTTATAGTAAAATTATTTTTCACGACATTTACTCGACATGTAACTATAGATTTTGAATAACGAACAACTGATTGTCGAAAGAAAGAAATAGAAACATCATCTGAGGGTTTAAAAAACTAGAATTTTGCCACCTCGCTGATGTTCGATAAACCGCGCAAAAATTCGACGAAAAACAGGAAAAAAGTCGACTGCCGAAAAAACAATTCCGCGCTACGTATAGTCGTTTGATAGGAATCGGACATGATCGCTTTTCAAATATATGTAATTCTTTGTTGGTTTTTTAACCATTTTATAAAAATGTTGAGAAGATACTTGAAATAATCTGAATAATCTAAATTCAGAATACAACATGATCGATAGCACACACACAAATACCATTCCATTGTAGAAAAGTTTGGAAACTAAATTCCAGTTCACGATAATACTTGCCGTAAAGCCCGATTATGGTATCGCAGTAGCTTTCTGTCTCTTGTGGTTCTATGAAAAGAAAATTCCAAATTTTTATGTCATCTCAATATCCTACATAAAGTTTTTACACATTGAAACCTTACGTATGTTCGCTTGTATCGTACTATTTTATCTGTTAGCCTGAATATATTATAAATCTTTATAAATTAAAAGTTGACTTTTGTTTGACATGAAAATCCTTAATTAAAAGTTGACTTTTGTTTGACATGAAAATCCTTAATAAACGTCCTTAATCCTTAATAATTCTTGAAATAATTATCACAGTATAAATAATATATTATTATTATTATTACAAATGACACTTATAACTATCTTATAACTTCCTACCCTTACAAATAATATAAATATCATATATCTTTGAATCTCGACATTTAAGCATTGTATGAAGAGCTTACGAAATGATTTGCATGAGCCAAGTTTATTGGAATATTTTTTTACAATAATTAAAGTATCACTTTAAATATAGCAAAATCTCAAAATTCGATAATTAGAAATTTTTTACAGATCGAAATCTCCATGAAGCTACTTTTTTAGTGCAAATATAATATAACTTTCGATAATTAGAAATTCTTTATAGATCGAAATTTCCATGAAAATTTTTTTAGTGCAAATATAATATAACTTTTACTTTTTTTTTTCAAAAAATATCATGAAATACTATCACATTTATGTGAATTTGTTTTGCATAATGTTACTTTGATGTAACATTAATTGTCATCCCTTTTCTTCCCGTTACATTCTTACAGTTCGAATTTTCAGTAATTTTAGTATCGAATTCATCTAACTTAAGCCATCGATACACTGACTATAACTGACCTTTCTTTTAAACTATTCTACCGATTCATCTCTGCTGAATTTCTCGTTAAATTCGAACGTATCGATAACGAAACGTCACATACTATGGTATTGTCACGTTCGGGAGGTTTCTCGTCATTTTCCGCGATATGTTACCTCGAAAGCGGCCGGTTATTTCGGTAATATTATACCACGAATACGTATCTACGTTATGCGAAGCCCTCGAATGTCCGAGGATTCCACCGAATCGAGCTTCCAATTTGCCTTTCGGGCTTTAGAGTGCGCTCTATTTACAATACGGTCTCGAGTTCTCTCCCCATTCGGGCCTCTTTATCCCGCCGTTGCCTTTTTTTATCGACCAAGCTGTCCTCTAATTTCTCGTTGATCGTAAGTTAATACTGTTTTTGAAACCGTAGATCCGACGATCCCTACGAAACCGGTCGTTCTGGATGCCCACGATTTTTCGTTCGTCGGTATGTTTGCTTTGAGTATCGAGCTTCGATAATTCGCTGCAAAGAGGAATTTCCGAATATATGTGTGTATATGTTTTGCTAACGTTGCTTCCGAGCGAACCGCAATTTTCCTGTTCGATTAGCTTTTCTCATTAACTGAAGAAACATACTTTACTGTAGGCATGGTCGACCTACGGCCCGCGGAGCAGTTTCATCCGGCCTGCGACAATATTTTAAAAAATAAAAAATTAAAGAAAAAACTGTTAAACTATTTTTATTAAAAAACAAAAATTATATATATATATATAATAGGAAAGACCTAATGGGAGTCGGCGCAGAAAACGTAGCGCAGTAAAACTGTTAAACAGATTTAATACATCTTAAAGGAAATTAAGCAAAGTCTCCAATGTAACAATTATTAACTTAAACATACGTTTCGGCTAACTTTTTAGCCATCTTCAGCGTAGAATTATGAAAAAAGAATGATGGAAAGATGAAGCTTCAGTCCAAATTCACAGTGCCATGTATTGTGTATTTTTATTAAAGTTTAAATTTAACATTAAAAATAGTTTAATATTTCGGAGTACGGCTTCTTCTGAGTACGTCCTGCGGAAAGTTTGAAAATTTTGAATGTGGCCCGCGAATAGGGTTGCCATAATAAAATTTTCAAAACTAGAACTTATAAGCCAAAAACCCCGGACATTTCGCTTGCAACCCTGGACGCATACAAAAATGCGCGAATAGGTAAACAAATTGGTTATAATAAACAATGAATGAATAATTATTTTACATCTCGTTTTCAACAGTACTTACAATAGAGTAAAATGAATAAATCAAACATGTTTTTAATTTAAAAGAAGTTTTATTATTAGGTATCTATCTTATTGTACCTACGTGCTATATTGCCATTGGTATTTTTAAACTATCAATAAAATAACAAATAATTATAAAATATATTAAAGAACCAAATCAGTACAAAACCGCTGAGGGCATTGTGGTGTACAGATTTGGGGTATTAGTGGGCATTACATAAAAAATTCAGTAGTAATGCCCAAAAATTGTGTACTTTTAGTGTACTTTGGGTACTTAGTAATGTCCAATTTTGGGCATTACTAGGAATTAGTGTACACAATTTTGGTCAGCGATTTACCCCTCGCACAAAACTATTGGTTTTTATCAGTAAATTGAAGTGATTGAATATGATGTGGTTAATTAAATCTAAAATGTAAAATATTTAAAAGTTTTCTTAAACCTTAAACTCTGGACAATCATAATTACCCCGGACACATTCAAAAAATCCCCCCGGATGTCCCCGGACGCCCTAAAAAAGAGGACGGTTGGCAACCCTACCCGCGAATCGAAAAAGGTTGGCCATGCCAGCTTTACTGTATTACAAAAATATTACACAGTTATTATTAGCGCCTGGATGTACAGGCGATTTCTCGGGTCGCGCGCGGAGCATCGCTGCGTGCGAGCGAGTCGGGTGCTCGCTGAAGTGAGATAGTAACATTTCTCAAGGTGACCCGACGCGTAGTTGTTGTGTTGTATAGCAGTGCTCCGCTCTGCACGCGACCCGAGAAATCGCCCGAATATCCGGGCCCTAGTTATTATATTTTTACGTGATTTATATTAATATAACTTGTAGCTGTTTTGTGGCGAAATGAGTAGCTTTACAACACTGTAAATCCAAGCGTATTATTTTAGCTGAAGCTCTTTTTACACAATTTTGTTGTTTTAAATCATGTCATTTAACATGATTGAACGTATTAATTTTTAATTTAATACGATTAAACGTGTTAAATGACGTAACCTAAAACGGCAAGAAATGTGTAAAAAGAGCTTCAGTTAAATGTGTCATTTTTAAATGTTTATGCGTGTAAAAATAACACGCTTGAATTTGCAGTGAACGTGACATATTTATTTTTCGTAATACATTATTAGCCTTTATCGATAATGGAAATAAAATTTTCAAAATAAACGGATAAAATCAGAATCATAAAATGTACGATATATCATTATGTGTTATTGTTAAAGAAATCCTATTATATTTTGCTTGTATTGATTCTAGTATATTGCTCTTTCTCTTTTATTTTAAAAGCTACAGTACATTATTTGGTAATGAGTCAGGATTTAAATTTAAATTTCCAATTATAGTCAACGCATGCTTGAGAATTTATAGCATGTATGATAAAATGTGGAAGAAATTTCGCATTTTTTGATTGCAAAGGAAAAAATTTTATCGTGGGTGTCGAAAATATGATACAGAATGTGATATAAAAGATACAAAAGATATACATTTTTTACTTTGATGTTACAAACATTTTAAAATTATGTTAATTGTAAGGCCCTGCGCACAATGGAGGAATCAGTTTCCTCAATTAGAATCAGAATCAGTTAGAATCAGTTTCCTCAATGAACACTTTAGATAAATAATAAGTTATGTTGTGTTTTGTATAACACATGTCTTATATCTTATTAATATCTATTGTGTGCGTTACGTTCAATATTCATTGGAAACTGATTCTAAAATTTTAATTTCTATTCCTAATATCTAATAATCTTCTATTGTGCGCAGGGCCTAATAGCGATAATATAACGCTCAGATTTCTTTAACCCTAGAAGGCAAATGTGGGGTTCTTTGTCACCTCAAACAAAATTCAAACTACGCTTCTGAAGTAGCCATGGTACACTTTCGGGTCCGGACCCATATCATAATTCAAAAAACAACATGTTATATACATCATCGTTTTCCTCATTAAAAAAAAAGAAAATGCTTTATTTAACTATTAATTTACTGCTGATAGAAAGAATTGAGACACCCGAGAAGTTTGGGATGCCGTACCACCTCACTTTTGGCTTTGAAGCTCAGCAAATTCAGTTTTGCCTTCTAGGGTTAAATGTCTATATTTGCATTATTATAATATGACAAATTTTAATATGATAATAACTCACTGATATATGTATAACATTATAAAACGTTATGTAGTAACAACAAAAAATTTTAATAAAAAATTCTGAAAAGTCAAAAAATAATTTATGAATCCATATATTTCAGCGCTGAATTATATATTACAATGATTAATATGTCGATGTTGAAAGCTTTAACTGCGCGCAGATTATGCTTCGGCGAAGTTATTCGCTGAAGTCAAAAGCTGATAAATAACTCTGCCTATCTGGGACGCGTCTCAGTGAGCGATGGGAGAACTTAGCGGCGGACGGAATCAAGGAGAATCGGCGTGGAAATCTACGGGCCAATGGAGAATCCTTGGAAGGTGGCTGGTTGCTCGGCTCCAGTCATGAAGGACCGTCGCGCTGGAAAACTCGGTCCTCTCTTCGAAGTTGCGCGACTATGAGAGTCATCGGCCGAAATCCAGGGATCCGGGCATCCGTTCTACCACTTTGTCGGTAACGGGGACACGTTCCTCCGTGAGAATGTGTACGTGCTATTCCCGTGAACTAAACTATTGGCCGTATATCGGCGCGTCCCATTGGTCTTCCTCGAAAGTCCCTAATCTCGTGAATCACGCGATGGAATTCCTGCCCGAGGAAAACTTCGTCGTCTATCGGTGTCTGTTCTTCTCCCTTTATCTCGCATCTTTCTCTTTTTTTTCACGGTTAGCTGTGCCGATGATGCGAAGTAACGTATCACCTAAAATCAGAGTTCTGCCAAAGGTCGTATAATTTTGCACCTGAAAAATTAGTAGACGACGAAGCGTAGTCTACTTACATTTAAGGAGGTTGGCTACTCAACTAAAAATGATTACTAAAATTAATAATAAGGCTCTCGGATATAAAATCAAGGATAATATGGAAGTAAGCCAATGTAATAAGCCAACGCCGTTATTGGGGCGAAAATAAATTATTTATTAACTATACAAATTACAAATATACAATAATATAAAAATGATAAGAATTAGTTCAAATTTATGGAGGATATTCGTTTATGGAAATCTACCATTCATGCAAAATTTAAAGTCAATGGTCTGCATGGTTGGTTTAATAAAATATGTTAGTTTATTTAATAATTTTATATTTAAGTTTGTTCAATTTTCACAAATTTTTATTCGCATCACATGTCTCTACATTTGATTCTACATTATTGATTTTACATTATTCTCATTTATAATGATGGAAAATAATAACGAAAGAAAAAGTTATACAATTTTTGCTATCACTGCAAATCCAAGCGTATTATTTTTACACGCCTAAACATCTAAAAATGACACATTTGACTGAAAATCTTTCTACATCTCTTTTGCTGTTTTTGGTTACGTCATTTAACACGTTTAAGCGTATTAAATTAAAAATTAATACATTCAATCGTGTTAAATGACATGATTTAAAATGGCAAGAAATGTGTAAGAAGAGCTTCAGCTAAAATAACACGCTTGGATTCGCAGTGATGTCGTCCGTGTATAAGAGTATAACTTCAATAATTAATTACTCGACAACCATGCAGACTATTGACTTTAAATTTTGCATGGATGGCAGATTCCCATAAACGAATATCCTCCATAAATTTGAACTAATTCTTATCATTTTTAATTGGGTAGCCAATCTCCTTAAAGCTTTCAATATTGAGTTATTAATTAATGTAATCAATAAGTTAGCAGAAAGATTTAAATTATTCTGATCATAAAATTTTATTACATTATATAATTTATAACAATACAAATCATAAGTAGACTTTGGAGTCAGCGCGGTACACCAATGCGCAATTTTTTATGTAATTTAGATGATATGTTAATGTATTAAGTTTAGAATATTACAAATTATAATGCAAATATGATATGAAAAATATTGTATCGAAACAAGTTTCCATGGATCATTAATACCATAGAATTAAATAATTAGCTAGAACATTACTTAAAGAAAAAACATACTTTCCGAATCTTTCATTATTAAGACAGTTAGGTCAAAAATGATGAAGATACAGATTTTCTTTAAACTTGCAGCTAAACTAATTTAGATATTAATACGTAATATGTGTGTTAAATTTGAGTTCAATTTACCGTACAGTTTCCGAGATATGATTGCTTAAAATTGACTGTTTTTCTCGATATAAGGTAGAAAACTAATACTTGAACACGTATTTGTCAGTAGCAAAAAATCTAAAATAAGGATTAAAACAAAAATTAGAGCAAAAGTAATTGAATTTTTAAAGAAGTGCATGTTTAAATTTCAACGACACTGATCGTACGGTATCAGAGTATGATAAATCAAAAAAAATTTGGTTAGATTAGTTTTTTCGTACGCGATCATGCTTTACGGATGTGGCCACGTCGCACTTTGAAAAATTTGGTGTCGCGCTACGGTGATATTTACGCTCTGCGAACATTACGCAATTCAGAATACTATATCATTTTCTGTAACTCTTTTTTATTTTGTCGGTTTTTAATATTCTAAGAGAAGCAATAGTGTTTAAAAATCTGTTCTTGAATTTCACATAAAAGAATTCATCGTCTATTGAACTTTATTAATCAAGTCTAATTTTGACTAGCGTACACGGAAAGAATGGTTTTGCTAAAGTATCTAAAAATTTGGCCAGATACAGATCTGAAAATAATTTTGTTGGACAATCAAGATAATTATGTAGGACGCCCAAAATAGTTGCTAAAATATCAAAACTTTTTGTAGCATTATCATCATGTTTGAGCGTCCCACGTAGTTACTTTTGATGGTCTAACAAAATTATTTTCAGATCTGTATCTGGCCAAATTTTTAGATACCTACTTCAGCAAAACCGTTCTTTCCGTGTAGTTGGGAAAGAACTACCTTAAATCTTTTATTTTTTGATCTCTACAAAATTATGAAAAAGAATTTCAGCTGCGATAAATAAATATAAAACAAACGGTATCGTTAATCCAAAATGAATTTTGCTCGTTATCAGCTGCGATAATTTAGCGGCTTTGGATTTTTTTTTGTTTATTGGTGGAAGTGCGTATACTCTGGCGTAAAATACGGAATACACGAACCGCGAACAAGCAGATAGGTTTTGTTTATAAAAGGAACACTTGTCACACACACAAATATGATATCCGATTTCGACGATGATGGAAAATGCATTCATCAGCAACTGCATTTTATATCTTTGAATGTGTTTCTAGTACACGGATCGACACCAGAAATCGGCTGTGGCAGATTTTATATTCGTAACACGATTGAAAAAAAAAGAACGTGCACTTGTTTTATTTTACGGGTTACGCCAGGTGATGCTATCACTAGGATATGTATGAATAGTCCTATCTGTTGTTCTCTTGTGTTCGTTCTTGCGTGTGTGAATTATGAATGGGATGCACGGTTTCGTTTATCGAGCGTATTACATCTTGCGCGGTTTCATCGATACTTCGATATCCACGGTGAATGAAGTAACATTCGTTCGTTTTCGTCTTTTCGTAGATTGTAACAGGAATATCCTTTTGGTTTACGTAGTTTCTATCGATAATCTATGTTATTTAAACTAATCTGTTAGTTGAAAGAATTTGATTATCGATTTTATTCTAACGAATGCAGAGGAATGATGATGCCAGTAACAAAAATTATTGCATGAAAAATAAAAACAAGAAATGGTCAAAGATACGAGCAATTAAAAGTTAAAAATCAGGGTGTTTATTATACATAAATAAAAATAATTAAAAATACCGAAATTAACTGGACGTTTCGACTATACTTAGTCTTTATCAGCAAAAAGTTAGTTAATTAAAACTTACAATTAGGCTACGTATATAATAATAATATGTGAAAAAATGATTATAATAGAAAGATCGATATAAGGTGAACATAACGGAAGACTCGCAATCGATAAATTAGAATATAAATAAATTATCAATATGAAACAAAAGACGAACAGTGATATCGTACCTAAGGTCAATAACAAATTTCGTTGTATAAATTAAAAGTATATAACGTATGTCACCAGCATTAAATGTTAAAATCCGGAAAAAAGACAAATAATTATAATAATTATCTTTTGTCTTATATTGATAATTTATTTATATTCTAATTTATCGACTGCGGTTCTTCCGTTATGTTCACCTTATATCGATCTTTTTATTATAATCATTTTTTCACATATTATTATTATTATATATGTTGCCTAAGTTTTAATTAACTAACTTTTTGCTGATGAAGACTAAGTATAGTCGAAACGTCTAATTAATTTCGGCATTTTTAATTATTTTTATTTATGTATAATAAACACCCTGATTTAACTTTTAATTGCTCGTATCTTTGACCATTTCTTATTGCTTTTTATTGCATATTTCGAGCTTATAATCTTTGTTTTTTTTTTATTATTGCACGATTTATATTTTTGCAGTTTTTCCTTGAAATATCTACATCTGTCTGCAAATATATGAAGGTATATATTCATATGTTATTACTGTTATTAGCAGTTAATATTATGTTGGAAATATTTTTCTTGTCACGTAAATAGTTATAATATCTTTTTCTCTAAGGTAGATCTCAGAAAGTTTCTGTCCGATTGTAAAATACACACATTTAGTTCGCTTTATTCGTTCAGCTAATATTTTCAACATTAATATGTAATACGTGCTGAATAAAAAGGCAGAATAAATATAAAATAACGACAGAGCGTTTGATTTAAAACGTGGCTTCATCCCTCTTGCGCAACACGATGACGCAACAGAGCCACATTTTATCCTTATTTGCATGTTATGCGAAAACGTCGAAAATAATCCGCAATATTATGAATTTAAATATTCCCATTATTGTGATAATGGTTTGGAAGATATAAAATCAGCTTACCATAAATTAAACGAATATACATGTTACATGGCGGTAAATCGATAAATCTGCAAATTCCAAAATTTTGCTCCAAAAATTTTTGATAAATAATATCCAGCCATATATTTAAAGAATACCGCGTGGTGAAGTTGTAGTAATGACAATACTGCGGGATCGTGAATTTACGTGACGCTCGGTTGGCCTCTGCGCCACAAATTATCTTTGCAATTAATTCGAGTCGAAGCGGTCGTAACGCTCGTCGATTTGCGTTAAAGTGCGATGGAGTGCGATGGAGTGCGTTACGAGCGCGTAAAAAGCACCCTTCGGAGCAACCGTATATCTAACGTCTGAATCATCCGCTTAGTCTCCGATTCCATGACGTGACGTTAATCCTTCCTCCGAAATCGCGGGAAAATCCTGGGAATAAGTCCGGCGCGGGAGGAAGAATGGTAAAAAAAGGAACGAGGGGAAAACTGTTTGGAGCAAAATATCAAACATTCTGTTTAAAACAAAGTGCGCTTGATGCCTACAATCCAGAAGAATCCCGACGATTATTACACGGAAAGAACGGTTTTGCTAAAGTATTTAAAAATTTAATTAGATACAGATCAGAAAATAATTATGTTGAATTACCCAAAATAATTATGTAGGACGCTCAAGCTATTTGCTAGGATGTCAAAATTTTTTGCAGCATTGTCATTATGCTTGTGAGCGTTCTACATAATTATTTTGGATGGTCCAGCATAATTATTTTCAATATAATTACAAGACCGCGAAGTGTATCAAACAATTAAAATCGAGAACGGCCAAATACGGTCATAGCAGATCTTAGTACTCATTAATATTTTATGTGTGATTTTTTTAGTTCTTTTAAATTACGCGCCCGTTACTTTCGGACTTGAAACGCAGTTCTTGAAACCAGAAAAGTAATATCACAATGATAATGATGCTAAGAAGCATCTGTAAGGTCCCCCCTCCCCAACCTATCCCGAAAAACTGTAAAGAAATTTGTTGCGAAAGTAACGGCGCGTAGTTTAAAAGAACTAGAAAAATCACACATAAAATATTAATGATCTGCTATGACCGTATTTGGCTGTTCTCGATTTTAATAATTATTTTCAGATCTGTATCTGGCTAAATTTTTAGATACTTCACCGTTCTTTTCGTGTAAGATATCGAATAAGTAAGAGAATTTATGCTGCAATAATAAATACCGTTTAAGTGATATATCTCAATGATTGTACAGAACATGATAACTGATCCATATACTGAGAGAAAAATTTACTAAATTTCAATAAATGTTTTCTCTAATAGTTCTAATGAGAAGTATTTTTTTAAAATTCAATTAATATTTTTTGAATGAAAAAAATATTTATTTAATTAAAAACAAATTTTCTAAACCTAATAAAATATTTACTGAATTAAAAAAAATACTTCATTAGGACTATTGGAGAAAACATTTATTGAAATTTAGTAAATTTTTCTCTCAGTATATGTATTTATAGTTAATGAGTCAATAGTATATAGAAATAACTAAGTTATTTTTTTAATATTATTAAAAATTATTTCATTTAACAAGATCACAACCGATTATTTATTGCTGCACTAGTCGCGATTGTCCCGAAGATGGCGAAACGTATGGATCGTTTTAGAAATGGGAGGTTACTTGGCATAAATTCGGCAATTCCCTGGCAGGCGTAAATGTGCTTGATCGACACTCGTCGGCGAATTTATCAGTTTGATAAGGATAAGGAACATATTGCAGACTCAACCCGAGCACTTCCAATGGATACCTCATGCATGTATCCGCTGACCGCCATCAAAGCTTGATGCTGCCAGCGATGCAGGTGCATGCATCAGCATCTGTCAGCGCTCAGTAGCTTGCCGATAAAGTATCTCTCAATATCTCAGTACATGAATGTCTGCATCCGCTAACACATTTCTCCGCGGCATGCGGTAATGCATAATAACCAAGGCTTGGATTCTGTGACTTAAAATTTATCAAAAAGTGTTGCATAAAACGACTTGGAATTTTTAGGAAAATAGATAAATATCGCATTATACAACAATGCATAAGTGCAGTCTATACTTCTTCATAATTTACGTTAACCCTCAGTACCCACACTGGGTTAGCGTAACCCGGCTGATTTTCAAAGTTGCGGCATTTTTTTCGATTCCTTTTTACTTATTGCAAAATATCTTTTGTGTTATGACTTTCTTGACTTTCTCATCTGAATATTCTTTTTTTTAGTCTTTAAACTATCGATAAAAAAAATGAATTAAAATCGATGCATTACAATCAGAGATACAAGCAAAAGAAAACGCGGGTTAGGAATATCCGAGTATGGGTATAGATAGGGATTTTTTTGAAGTATGGATACTGAGGGTTAAGATTAGAATAGAAATCCATATACATATATACATAAATTTTATAGATACTGATGATAGAGAATGTACAAGCAACAGTATTTACAACGGCCAGTAAGTCGGTTAACGTCTGATCGAAATATCGAACTTCTCTGTGGAGACCTTCGTATCTCTCGTATCTTGGAGACAAAAAATTCTCCAAAAATATGCTCCAATAACGAAGAATTATTGGGGAGTCACTATACGAGCGTGCTTTCGTGTCGCGAATAACCAACGATGCACTTTATAACACATTCTGCCTTTCGTTATCGACACAAGTTCCACGTTTATGATTGCGAGTTTCTAAGGGCGTCCGCAGGATTTTTTCCAGGAGGGGGCATGATTTAAAATATTACTTCCAGAATTAAAATACTTATAATTTGAAATTTATAAACCTTTTGAAATTATAATTCTATGGATTAGGGCAGAGATCGGCAAGGTTAGCACAACTTTGTCTTTCCTCTATTCAAAGAGAGAGCAAATGCTTAAATTTTTGCTGATTCCAGGGAGGGGGGCAAATGTCCTCTCTTGCACCCCCCTGCGGACGTCTTTCCATGGCAGTTTCTTAGATTCCAAAAAGGATATAATTTTATAAGCCTGCGCAGCTATGATGCAATGATCATACGTACAAGAGAAAACACCATACAGAGTGCTCTGCAATATTACATCATAACTTCTTTATCCCCAATCTAACACATATTTCAGTTTTAAATTTTTATTTATTTAAAAAATATTTATAGATTTTTCACGATATATTCTAATATAATTATGAGCAATATTTTTTTTGAATAAATTGTAGTATCATCAGTTGTACACGGAAAGAACGGTTTTGCTGAAGTATCTAAAAATTTGGCCAGATACAGATCTGAAAATAATTTTGTTGGACCATCAAAATAATTATGTAGGACGCCCAAAATAGTTGCTGAAATATCAAAACTTTTTGTAGCATTATCATCATGTTTGAGCGTCCCACGTAGTTACTTTTGATGGTCTAACAAAATTATTTTCAGATCTGTATCTGGCCAAATTTTTAGATACTTCAGCAAAACCATTCTTTCCGTGTAGGACTTGAGATAATTAATTTGTTTGATTACTGTTATTTTGAAACCACAGTTTTCGTTTACTGATAAATATTAGTTACGTCAAATTTTTGATGCGTTATTCAATCAAAAAGTGTAGATACGTATATATAAGAATAAATACAGATAACGAGCCTGAATATCTGCAAGTACAAATACAGTGCGGACCGCCTCCGTAAAAATACTTATTTTTTTTAAGTGCAGATAACGAGCCTGAAATACTGAGGTAGGATATCTCGGGCTCTGAAAGTTTTACATCTATCATTGTTTGGACGTCCTGTAGAGGCTCGCAACGTGCCCAGTTGCCACGAGACTCCACGCTCGGACAGCTCCTTGTCCTCGCATTCGCCATTAATTTCCTTGCCCGAAGCTTTCGCCGATCTCCGCGATCGGAGCTCGAAGTTTCTCCCCTACCTCGGAGTCGTGAAATATGCAGCCCGGGGCAAGTACGTGCCAAAACTCCTTTGTTTTGCGCTAGTTAAAAGTTGGTGCGGGTCCAGAGATAAGAGGATAAAAAGGGGTCGCGCAGCTGAGAGGCGACCGGGGCTGGAATTCGCGGGAAAGGGGAAACGCGACAAGAGAATTCAGACTCTCGGGTACCGGGGAACGATACGGTTGAAGGAGAAGGAGGGGGGGTGAGAGGGGGAGTTAGTTGCGCCGAGAGTATTATTTTTATCTCTCGTGGGACCGTTACCTCTTTCCTTATACCTATTTCCGGGCGAGAAGCCGTCGCGAGTCAGCCAAGTGCCACCCCCGCGAGAGCAACTCGCGAAGAATCGATAGGTTTAAGATGCGAGAGTTATGTGTTGCTGTAATTCCCCGGTGCAATGACTTAAGCATAACGAGCAGCCGCGCCACCCTTTACGCCCTCGTGGTTTTATCTAGCCGCTTCCGCAGCTCTAGGAGGTGTACCGGGATTGGCTGTGGTGTGCGGCTCGTCGTTACGCATCCCTTGTTCGCGATTTGAGCATGTAAGCTTTGCTTGCATGAAAACTCACCGGTATACGCATCTGCCTGCTATAATGCTATTATTAAATTATGTATCCGTCAACGGATACATAATTACAATTTATTTGCTTAGTCAGTGGCGTAGCCAGGAAGAGGGGATTAGGGGGAGAAATCTCCCTCCGAAATTTTGGAATCAAATATGAAAATATGAAAATGAAAGGTTGAAAGCCGAGAGAGAAATGAAATGGTGAATGCTTCGAGGTCTAAAGAAAATGTCCTGAACGAATATTGTTATCTTATTTAATTAAAAAAGTTACGAGTTGTTCTGTGATTTTAATTTTTTTAAAATCCCCCTCTCTCTCGAAATAAAATCCTGGCTACGCCCCTGTGCTTAGTTATGCATTGTACAATTTTTCTTTCTTATATTATACTTGTCTATGGGGCTGCTTATGTATTAGATTAGAGATGCAGATCTATTATGCGAGGCGTAATTTAAAGAAATGCACAAGCGAAATTGCATAAGAGCAAAACTGTTGAATCTACAAAAGTTCGGTTAGAGCTGCGACTTAATAGAAACGCATTTTATTATTTGTAGCTATTGTACCTTTTGCCCGGGGCGGCTTCGATTTTATTCCATTGAAGCGTATAAACGTTTTCGATTTTATATTCTATATCGCTATAGTGCGGCGTTTGTTTTTTAACGTTTAGCGAGGAGTTTGCACACTATACTCGTATTTTTAATTCCCAAGCGTATGTACTGGATGTCGTCCCGTAAGGGATACTGAAGAGCGAAATTGAGAAGCACATCCATTCTGCGAATTCTTCTTAATGAGACGTCGCCGTTATCATCATCGTACGGTCATTGATGCGCCGAACATTTTTCTGGAATCCTGCGTCCATGAAATACTAGCCCAAGTTCGCAACGGTGAAACTTTATTACCGGGTCGTTCTCATGTAAAGAAGCCTGCAGCGAAAAATTTGCTCGACGGAACGTGTCGTGTACCACTTGTCGCGTAACAGACGCTGCATGCTTAACATTTCGCAGCGAATAGCTTGCTCTTTAATCCTTTCACGCCCGAGTCTGGACCGAGAAACGCTTGCAGTGGTCGGGATATAACTTTGCTTTTTTTTGCGGATGTAAAAGAAGGTTGAAAAAGCTTATGATAATTTATGCAGGTGTAGGAGAAAAAAGAGCACTATATTTAAAAGACAATATACTTTATTATCCAAATGTATTTTTATGATACCCCCGTAGTAATATAATAATAATGTTGTGTGAGACTTTTCATCCTGTCTGCGTAATTTAATATTTACGAGATATTTTCAAATGTCTAATTTTGAACTAGACTGATCTATTTATTTTACATATATGCATTTGCTTAAGGACTACTTTTTTCGTTATTATGTTGCGAAGCATTAATAACTGGTGTTTTTCACAACTGCTGTCTAAATTTAAAATCATATCGCTATTTGCAGCATGAGATATTATCTCGAAATGCAAGTGCGTCGTATAAGCTGTCGTTTAGCTTCTAAATAATAAATTGTTGGAAAAGCGGATACTAGTACCCGGCATGCAAGTGCGTCTTTCAAACTTTTACGAGGCATGAAAAATATTTGGACCGGAAAGGCGCAGGACGTAAACATGCTCCGTTATCTGTCACATTGATCATGTCTAACGAATGATAAAGTGACCTATAATCGTGATAAAAGTGACCGTGATCTTTTTCCGCTCTAACTATAGTTTGATTTATATATCCATGTATCCAGTTTCTTATTTTTTACGTAACTTTATAAGGACTATAAGAGAACTTGATAAAAGAACCAAATCTTACATAGCAAATTTTAAAAGACCATTATTCATTAATGAGATTTTTTAGGTTGTGAATTTTTTATATCTTTGTGTAATATTAAAAAAAACAGTGTTAGAGATTTTGTATATAATTTTCTTATTACAATAAAATTTGCAAACAAATAAATACCGAGAATATTATAAACTTAAATTTATATAACAAAAGATAATTTATGCGAGTTAAGAAAAAATTTAAAAAATGTTATAATTCTAATAAAAACAGATCTCTCTCTTTCTTTCTGTCTTAAGTCATCTTGCTTATTCCAATGCTATGTTGTAAGATCGCTATCTTATTTTAATAAAAAGGCAGGAAAATAACAGGCAACATTCACTAGTAATATTATTGTATCAATCCAATTTTGGAAGTAGGATTTAGGAATAATGTCATTTTTAGTGATTTAAATATGAAATTCAGGAATCTCATCTTTTTCTTTCAGATAATTTGGCATGCTATTGCACTAAGTTTGCGCTAGATATTCCGCCAGAATCCTAAAGAAATAAGTAATGAAGAATATTGTAAATTCTCGCGAGTTAATCCTTAGAAATCCTTTAACAATGAATCTTGCCAATAGGAAGGCCGAACGATAACTTTCACAGTGGATTTGTCTCTGCACAGCCGATTTCCCGGGCGCATCCTTTACCTCGTTCGCGAAGCGTCCAAGCGTGACAACCTTGCATTATGCCGCCGATTTCCATGACCGTAATGTCTCTTAAAGAAAGACCGCCAATCTTCCGCAAGAGCGACGCCGGGCGCGTTGTTACTTTCCATATTTCAGGCACGACGTCTCGCGGTCGCGGTGTATCGCGTGTCATCGATTTCGCGTTACCGAATATACGGCGCATTATAAATTTTTCATCCACTAGACTGCTCTTTCTCCGACGAAATCCGCTGCATGCCAGTATGAATATTTTACGATCAAATATTCGCGTGTTCGTGCATTGAACACCACTCTTTTGATTTAATCATTATCTTTATAGCCGCTCTTTTCCATGTTGATTTGTAAAATTAAAGAGATTGATGAAAAAATTAAAGTTAAATGAAAACTCGTATGTTAAAACAGGGAATAAAATTAATTAAATTGATATGCCGTATCAAATATATTATAATATTAACAAAAAGCACGAACAACATATTACTGTAAATAACTGCAAATTCGAAAGTTCACTAATTATTATTTCTAAATGTACGTCACATATTTCTCTTCATTTAGATACAAATACACCTCCAGATAAATTTTCCGAAAAAATGTCATTCTTCATGTAAATTTTTATGGGAATTTATCGTGGGGATATAGTATGTCCACGCACATACGCTATGTGCGTATGATTGATACTGAGAATGCGGTTTGTGCTTCTAGAAGAGGTCTCTACAAGAGATACAAGCATTTAAATCGTTAACACAGAAAGTGGATTGTTCAACAAGGATGCACTCATGGATTTTTATTTGGCGTCGATACGGTCTGTGCCCAATACCGATGTTCTGGACACCGCACTATCGCATGGGTATAAGTTGTTCATGCGTTTAACGACACGCCGACGGGGGCATGTCGCAGTTTATTCGTTTATCAGAGATTCGTCGAGCTGGAATGGGTTTAACAGGTTTTAAAAATGCGTTTTACAATTCCCAGAATGGAGCTATATTTTCTCATTTTTGCGCGGTATGCCAACTTTCATTGTTTTAACTTTAGATATGATTCGATGGTCGAAAATTACACTTTAAAAAGTTAAGAACGAATGATAAGAGCTATGGGATAAGAGAAATAACTATATTTTAGTATTTTATCTACAAGTATTTGAAAATGTAATATAATCGGTTCAAGCGGACAATTGTTTGAATTCTTTGGCTGATTTAAAGTTGATTCTTTTTTTTTGGCAAAAGCACCGAGATATTAACCGTTTTTTAACTACAAGTGATTGAAAATCTAAAGGGATTTTCATGAATTTATTTTCACAGATGCAGATAAATGGAATCACTGCAAACGAGATACAAACACGAACGGGCTTATGTAAATTTGGTTACACAATTTGACACTGCATCTGTTAACAGCGTCGACGGCATCGCAAACAAGAATGCAATCAACTTGCACTACAAAATCTTTATTATTATAAACTTTCCTTGCTCGCGGACGCCTTTTGCGCAAAACTATTTTGCACAACTTTTTCTACAAGATTTCTCGTTTACACAATGCCGCGAAAAATACTATCTGCCGCTCGCCGATCGAAACTGCAAATTCATCGCGGCCCGGTTTTTCTTTGACGTTTCGTCTAAAAAAGGGCCACGGTCGAGCAGCGCCGATCCATCGGTTTGATTTTGCTTTATGCCGCATAAAACGAATTGTCCGATATTACCCCTGCGGTGAACTAACTCTAACGATATTTTTTTCCTGGACTCCGGACAGGGGATGGTATATCCGTGAAGGTTGTTTGCAACACCAAATTCGCAATGAACTACTTTTTATAAAAAATATCAATTATATTTTCCAAACAAAAGATACGTTATATCGTATTCATTAGAATTGATATTTTAGGAGTTCTGTGCATTTGCTTTTTTGTTGACTTTTACGTAATTTTTTATTTAATTGCGTTTTGCAGTGTCGTTATTGAGAACGTACTTAATGTATCTATTCAAAATTCAATTTAATATATTTCTAATTCTAATTAATATTCTAATTATATAAATTCAGTATAATATTAAAATAAATAATAAAAGTATTGAAAAAGTTCATAGTTATTGGGTTAGATATTATCATACTTTTTATATTATATTTATTAAACGAAGTGTTTGTATATATAAACGACTGAACTGGCCAAAATTTATTTAGAAAGTCATCACGACGTTTCGACCATGGGTTTTGGTCCTTTTTGATCTATAAACTTGGATACAAAGGTAAACGCATTAATATTATGTTCACATTGTACAATGTAGGGTAAGGTTGCCGATATCGCACCGGCTCCTAAATCGCACCACTTTGTGTATAAATTCAACCACTGCAGTGTACACTGCATAATAATTAATAATAATAATAATAATAATAATTTCATTATTATAATATTCATAATATTTCATAATATTCATAGTGTACACTGCAGTGGTTGAATTTATACGCAAAGTGGTGCGATTTAGGAGCCGGTGCGATATCGGCAACCTTACCCTATATTTATTAAATTGTAATGTTACTTAATTACATTAATATCTCTCGACATTGTCCTTGTCATTAATCTAACAAAGAAAATCAATTCTCTCTGGGATGCACGTTGGAAAACAAACGGTTTCTCATATTCTATTCTTTGCACACTGATATATTAGAAAAGAAAATATTTCGATTTGTGCATCTTTTTATTAGAATATAGATACTGCGGAGGAATGCAAATTGCTTTTTCCGAAATCGTGCCGGTGTCGTTCGAAGAATGACTCTTTCGTAGCTAGAATGTGTAATGTCGTGGCGTTGTCGACATACGTCGCTTTTCTCTCCATGATGTAATGCATAATGTATACATACATATATATATATATTTTATGCAGTTCATAGTAAATCATGAGCCCAACTGCGAAGGGATATGCTAATACCGAGGGGCAAAAAAGTGCTGACTGAGGCCGCGGGCCAAAGACTTTTACGAGAAATAACAGCGAGAAGTTAGGGCGTTCGACAAAGCCAGCCATATTCTTTATTCTGACGTATTTCGTCTTGGGTTAACTGGGCATTTGTAACACTAGCTCTTCACAAGAATATTGCCATCACCAGCGTGGGGTTTATGTGAATTATCTGAGCAAAAACGTTCGCCTTGTTTAATCCTTTCTTTTGGATTATTTGGACGTGATGAAAAACACAGTCGACTTTCTAACTTTAAAATTTGATTAACGCGATCATTAAAGAGTTTAAAAATTTTATGTAAAAGGGTCAGCAACATCATAAAAAGCTGCGTTTTCGTTCCAAGGTAGTATGTCAAACTTTAAAAAGTAACAGCATTGCCATAATATTTTGTTAAGATGTTTAATAATGTATTTTGTTCCTACATATGAAATTTAAAGTTAATTTACCGTATTGTTTTCAAGAAAATTATTATTCTAACTGTCTGTAAGACGTCTATATTACGTCTTACAGACGTTATAATAATAATATTCTTGAAAACGATACGATAAATTGACTTTAAATTTTATATGTAGGAACGAAAAACATTATTAAACATCTTAGCAAAATATTATGGCAATGCTGTTATCTTTGAAAATCTGACGTAAGGCGTCTATATTACGTCTTACGTCGTTATAATAATAATTTTTTTGAAAACGATACGGTAAATTGACTTCAAATTTCATATGTAGGAATGAAATACATTATTAACAACTTA
>NJRP01000008.1:727920-741689 GCA_003063835.1 Aphaenogaster floridana
GGAACGATCCCGTGATTGGTTACGCGATACGCGTTACGCGGAAAATATCAACCATGTAGACGCAGCCTGACACGTACATTATCGAATGCCATGCAATGTTGCCAAAAATGCGAAAAATGATTTAACTCTTGAAACTGATTGTACATAAGCAACTTAACTTTTAGCAGGGAGAAAGTACCTGTACCGCCTGAACATCCTTAAGAAAAGCGATGCGAGGATTGTTCTCGTGCTCTTTCTGCAAATGAATGATTTATTATTCACGAAGGTAGATTTATGAGCCCCATAATTCTTCTCAAGTAGGTACTTTCGATTTGAGTATGCCATATTTAACGTCTTGACAAAAATATGTTTTCCCGTTTACCCTCTCGTTACTATCCACCCTTGCAAGACGAGTCCCTGGAACTCGCGCCTGTGATGTCTTTCGTTCTTGCGGGGTGAGGGACGGCGAAGTCGATGGTCGGATAAACGGCGGAGAGCCGTCGAGACCGCACGCCGCTTAAAATTACGGACAGCGGAAGTTGGGCGAAAGTTGGCCGAAGTTGGCTCATTCCGCGCATGACTAACTGCCCGCTCGTGTATCCGAGCTTCCGTAAACTCTACGGATACCTGGTGCACCGCCGCTCTTCTCGGGAACAGCCGCTCGGCACACTTTCCGGACTCGGCGACGTGGCCGTCCACTTCGCGCTGTACTCACTTTGATTCGCTCGTCGCTTCATATTTCCGCGCGTCAACGCCAATTCCGCCGTTCGTATTCGTCAAAGAACCAATTACTCGTTTGCCAGGACGTTTTTGAGCCACGTTTGACGTTAATGACTGGCTGAGTACTTTTCTCTTTTAAAAACCTATTTCTTCTTCGATATTTTTATAGGCAATATATTTTTTTCATTTGATAGGATAAACCGAGGGGTGTAAACCGCTGACTAAAATTGTGTACCCAAAATTGGGCATTACTAGGCATTGCTGTGCACGATTTTGGTCAGCGGTTTACTCCTAAAAGTACACAATTTTTGGGCATTACTATTGAATTTTTTATGTAATGCCCACTAATGTACTCTTATAGTAATGCCCACTAATGCCCCAAATCTGTACACCGCAAATTACTACATTGAGAAAAAAAGCTGTTGCTTCAATTAAAGTGGTATTACGGGGTGCCAAAAACATAAGTAGTTTATTCAATTGTATATTATTATTAGATCCAATGTCTGCATTTTTAAACCAATAATTCAATCATTGTTTTAATAATCCAAATATTGGGTCTATTAATAATACAATTGAATGAACTACTTATGTTTTTGGCAACCTGTGATACCACTTTAATTGAAGCAACAGCTTTTTTTCTCAGTGTAGGCATTGGTGTATACAATTTTGGTCAGCGATTTACCCTTAAAAGTACACACTTTTTGGGCATTTCTAGTAAATTTTTTATGTAAGATCCACTAATGTGCCCTAGTAATGCCCACTAATGCTCCAAATCTGTACACCGCAATGCCCTCAGCGGTTTACCCCTCGGGATAAATCTATATTTTACTGCAGAAAGAATACATCGACATTCTGTTTCGTGTCAAAATATCGTAGTCCAATAACGACGTCTAGGCACGTAAACAATTCTGAAATCCTCAAGATGGCTTTATTACAGTTTCAAGCGTAAAATCGCTCGACTATCGATCCGAATTCTGCATCTCGTGCCAACTCCTCAGTCCCGATATTTTATCTCCATGTTCCCGCGCCCTTCTTGGTCAATATTTCGCGCAAGCATAATGGATACACTGCATACATCGTCGGAGAATTTAGGTAAAAATGACAAATACGTGAAATGATATGCAAATCCCGGTAAGAAAGACGAATCCCGTCGCTCTCGACGTCGTCGGTGTGTCGTTCTCGTTTCGTCGTCATCGTCGTCGTCCTCGTTGTCGCACTTGCCGCATTTCTCAAGCAAGTCACGGAAAGACCGCCGTGGCGTCTCTCACCTATGGCTTTTCCATTAAAGCTGCATCATCAAAACCAGCGTGACGACGTCTGCACTTTCATTGTTCACTCCGCACTCCACTCGGACGAGCGGGAAAATCAGCTTATCCAATTTTTCGCGGCGGAAACGCGCCGAGAGAAAAATCTTGTAATCGCGTCTCGCACCGTATATACGTCCGGCGGGTTTCGTTTCCGGCAAAAACGGGGCGCGATGTAGGTATCACTCACGTTGAAAGCGCGGAAAGCGCAGGATACGATACGAATGTGTGCGTGAAAGTAACGCTTTTCTTACCGAGACTTTTTTTTTAATGGACTCTAACCAATTTCGCTAAGACGTCTGCAAACGCAGATGGTACCCACATAGAGACGAAATTGGTTTAATATCTTTGCAGCACGTTGGTGGATGTTTATATATCTTTGCGATATGAAAAGTAGATGAACGGCAAGGGGACAAGATGTTGCTTTGCTTCCCAAGTGTTTACTTTTCCATTTCAAAAACACACATTCCTTTAACGTTTTCATAAAACCGTAAAAAGAACGCGGAGAGACTTTATTAATATGATACGAGACGAGACACGGCTTTTGAAACATAAATGATGATTTTTAAACAAGATCTTTGTATTGTATGATAATTTATTATTGAAACAAAATTCGAACAAAATTATTAAAAAGATGTAATGGTAGTTTCTTGCGTCCGTGGCTTTGTCCGAAGAGAGAAAGGAATGAGGAGAGATTTGCAAAGAATTAAATTAAAAAATAAAATAAAATGAAATAATAGAACGAAATAAAGTAAAAAGAAAAAATAAAGGAAAAGATTAATATCAACAGATTGATATTATCGTTAATGTTTTTATTAATTAAAAAGAGTGTAACGTGATTTCAATATTCTTTAGATATGCGTAAATACATTTTGAACGCATTGATTAATTAAGATAATTTGACATTTGTTGCATAACGAAGTTACAGTTGTAATTCTTGTTCTTTAATTAAACATAGGAAGCGAAGTATCTCGTAATGAACAAGTCTTACAGCGGGATTACACTTCGTTATCAAAGTAAAAACGCGGTTAACGATGTAGTGAGTGGGAAACAACGGAAAACACAGAAGCATATTTACATACGCGGATTAATTAAAATAGAATTATGATATGGACGACACGATGCTCTCCTTAAAACCACTTTCGAGGAAGCTGTTTCTCGAGGTAAATCCTTATTAATGCTAATGTATGTGTGTATGTGTGCGTGTATGTCGCATGTACATACAGCACTACTTCGCGGATATATCCTGCCATCGCAGAACAATAAATGCGCTATAATTTTTATCAAATAATGCACTTCTCACATAGAGATATATCGTTCATTTTTAATACGTAAAATTTCAAGAATATTAAGGATATTATATTTCTAAATTTTCTTTTCAACATTCACTTTGTAATTACAGCTACGAATGATTGTTATTTAAATGAGCTGTATAAAATATTTCTTCTAATCATTATATTTTATCCACAATTACTTAATTATTATTTGTAAGCATTTTATTCAAAAATTTTTCTAATATTCTTATTATTACGATATGTTAAAATTGCATCAAAACTTTATAGATCTGTCTTTTGACTCGTCGACACGAATCTAAAAAGTTAAGATTATTTTATACAAGAAATATCCGGTACTGTCAATCTCGCAATGTAATTCAACAAATTGCCAAATGGTAAAGGCAATCGATTATTTCGTTTTGTGGAAAATAATGGCTGCAGGTGTAAATTAGGTGTAAACGCTGCTACAAAGAGCGTTTGCTTGCATAATCGCGAACTCTGGGCTCAAGAATATGTAAGCTGTACGTTATCTGCGGCTCTCGATAGTGATATTAAGGTGTGATTTATCTTGATTCTGTCTGGAGTTGCAGGGCGCAATTAATCCGCGGTTAGCTCGCAGCCGTAGAATGAGCCCTTTGTGTTCTCCAGTAATTAAAGTGCCATCGGCTTTATTACGTAATGTGTGGCGCAATTAAGTCATGCGGTGCCGTGCGCGAATGGAACGCGATGATTCGCCGGGGCACAATGGCGATGTGACCTGATTCCGCGAAAATTTCTCCCCTGAAAATGTAGACCATATAAAATAACATGGGAAATGTCACGCGGATTACGTTACGCGCTCTCGGCTTAACTGACTATTTAATACAAAGAGTGCAGCACATATAGAGAATGTGTGCATATGTGTGCGTGGGAATATGTACAAGGTGTGGGAATATGTACAAGGTGTTCTAGGTATAGCGAATCACTTTTTATCTGTGAATTTTCGAATCAATTTGGAATTTGTCTGTAATCGAGAACACTTAGGCCCAGTTCCACAATCTCCAGTTAACTTATATACACCCGTATTCATAGTCCTTTCTCAAGGAATAAGGATTCCTTGTTTAGCCGGTTTAGCCAATAAGGAAACCCGGTTTAGCTAAACAAGAAACCTTATTCCTTGAGGAAGGACTATGAATTCGAGTGTTATATAACCGGCCGGTTATTCCATTGGAATTGACCAGTCGTATTTATTAATTTTGTTTAACGACAAATGCGATTGGTTAATTCCAATGGAATAACCGGCCGGTTAAGTTAACTGGAGATTGTGGAACTGGGCCTTAAGATATTATTGAAATAAGATATATAGAGAAATATGTTATCATACAAAATACGTAAATGACGACCGGGGAACGTCGCAAAAAATTGCATAAAATTCGAAGATCGATGAGCTTTAATCTAACGCAAGTACAGATAATGCCGTGCTAATGCGCGGCTGCAAAAAAGTCTCGTAAAGTCTCGGAATACGCCGCGATCTTCGCGTAGCTGGCTACCGCAAAATTGATGGCACCGGCCGCTGCTGCGACCAGCAATTGTTATTAAAAAAAAAACCTCTCGGACGTTTACGTAATCACGTATATCACACCGTCGCGCCATAAAGCGCGCGCGGGTGCTCGCGATTCCCGGCAGTGATTAAGGCCTGATTTATATCTGTCGTCGACGTAGCCGCGCAATTAATACCGGAAAACAGAAACGGAGGCACCGGACGACAATTGCGGGGCTCGTTCATCACGCGAGGCTCGTTTCGCCAAAACGCAATAATTAGTAAAACGTACGTCAGGAGTTCTTACCGGCTGTGGCGATACATCTCGTCGTATTCTTCGTTAGCGCTCGACGTGAGTTTAATTAATTTCCGGCTTTCTAGTGAGAGCACTCGGGAAAGCAGGCATACATAAAAAAAGAATTTAGTGGGAGCGCGAAAGAGAAAGATGCTCGAGGTTGAATCATATAGCTGTATGCATTTCTTATATGAATGCCCTCTTTGATGGTTTAACATGCAATTATCTCTATTTGCATAAACCTGTAAATTACAAACGTGAATTTACGTACAGTGAACACAAGAATGTTATCTGTATCATGCGTGTATTGTTTGTAAAGCGCTGTACGCGTAATTAGAGGCTAATTATGCTTACGTAATTACAGATACTTGTGTAAACAAATGCAGCTTGTTAGCCCGTCGTTACAACTCCGTATTAAGGAGGACCTTGTACTCGGTTAATCAGGAAAGTCTCTGATGTATTAACACGCGTCTGTCTCCACGGAGGAACCCGAGGGACTCGAGTTAAGAAGGGATAGGTCAGCGAAGAAATCACCCTGCTACACGTCGCCGAATCGGGAGATCAGGAACCAATCAGTCGCGATTGGTTGCACGGTCGGCCGCGGGCGGTATTCCCGGGCGATCGGAACCACGTGCCAAATTGCAAATCGATATCTCAATTTGCCTCGGCGTCAGACGCAGGTAGACAAATACCCTCCTAGGATCCTTTTCCCCGGAGAACGTCTCAGTATGCAGCCTGCGTCGCTGTCAAAGTTTCGTTATGTCAGGGGCGCGCAACGTACGCGTTTGCTGTTATTTTTACCGTCTGCCTCCTGCCGATTTCCATTTATTTTAGATGGAGACAACGAAAACATCCGTACCTTTCGTTTCCGACTCTCGCGCGTTACCGCGATGATACAGGAGAATGAGGTATTATTGAATGTCTTTTTGTAGCAAACAAATTTTGCTCAAATTTTTACGGAAATATTTTATCTTAGAATATTAAATCCTAGATTCTTATTATATCTTATGATATTTTATAACTTTTACATAGAGTATTTTAAATTTATCAAGCTATAGAATCTGATCAACTTGAAATCGATTTAATGAGCAAACGAAATCACATCATTTTTTGCAAGATTAAAATTTCTACTATTAAATATTCTTGTAAATAATAATCTCTCTTGGAATCTTATTTAAAAATAAATTGGTTAACAATGTAGATAGGTCAAGTAAAACGAGCCATTATTAGTTAGTGAAAATTAATAAAAATTATTTTTATTTAAATTTAAAACTAATCTAGAAACGTTTCGATTTAATTTAGTCGTCTTCAGTCTAGAGATTCAATGCCGTCGTTAAGTATAAAGTTAAAAAAAGAGATTAAATAGTTAAAAGGTTGATAATCCGGACACACATCTTACTAATTTAATGTATGTTACATTTCTTATTTTTACAATTTGTCACTTAATTAATTCGTTCCAATATTGAGGATGTCAATTCACATGTTTCCGACCTTTCTTCGTTCGATAGTGAAAAAAAAGTAAATTATTTAAAATAAAAAGTAAAAATAAATTAAAAATAAGTTATTTAAAATAAATAACTTATAATAAAGTATAATAAAAATAAATTATTTAAAATTAAAAATAAAAATAAATTAAATTAAATAAGGTTGTACTATTTTTTAAAGTTATACTATTTTTTTCTTTATCAACTTAATTCGTGTAAAATCCTTCATTTGTCTATAACTGGAAGGTTATTAGTTTTTTGATGTTCATCAAGGAAAAGTTGATTTCAAGTTGATTAATGTATCTGCAAATAAATAGTGATTAATTTATGAGAATAAAAATTACTTATTGAAAAAAACACTATTTTAAAAATAAAACAGATGTTAAAACTCTTGTTAACCGGTGTCTTTCTAGGAATCACGAATAGCCGTGGCTTTGAAACACCTGTTTTATTCCTAATGTAATGTTTTGTGACAAAAGTCATGGCTACTCATGATTCCTGAAAGAACATCGGTTATTAGAATTTTACAATTCTTGTTAACTGGCGTCTTTTCAGGAATCACGAATAGCCGTGACTCTACACACCTGTATTAATTTACATCTTGGCAAAGGTACTCTCAGTGGTTTGCCATTGCCTTCCGAGAGGTGGTGATCAATTAAAAATTTGATATGTTCTGGATGGATTTGAACCTAGATCTTTGGCACAGAAAGCAGACGCGCAACTCTTACGCCACGATCACCACTTACATATAATAAATTAATAAAGGAATTATAGTAAAGTGACCTCGCGAAATGTTTGTTTATTCGAAGCTGAATTCTTATTAAGAAACCGAATAACACCTCGTGTTATTAGCGTCGGTCACGTTTCAGGAGTTGATTTCGAGAAAACACGAAGTACGTAGCGAAGCACGAAAAGCCGATATCCCCATCGACGTTTGAGGACGTTTTATGGCCTCGCAGCACGGGGTGGGCGACGACGGGAGCGGAAGGGAGGATCGCGATGCGCAAATGCAAAACCATCTCTGCGAATTCTATTCAGTGCATCTGAGTGCATTTGAGACGGAGAAGAGAGCGGCAGGTGTGCGAGTCGCGACCGCTTCCTTCGAATATGGATCTTCCCGACGAATTGGTTCACCGCAACCGCTACGACGGCGGCGTTCCTAGTTCGCGAGCTAGAACGCCCGGAAGCAACCGATCGGGATGATTGGATCGTCTCATTCGCCTGATTTTAATGAAACGTTCGGATAAAAGGAGTAGAATACCAATGTATCGATAATGATCGCGGCTGTTTTATTTTAGACGGATCTAGGAAAATGCCCCACATTCACACGCGCAAACACGTAAAATATATTTATTTGTTTCTTTTAAAAGTTTATTTTAATATTCGTTAGTTTAATATTGAATGCAGTTAATGTTCAATAAATTCTGTATTTGGTATTTCTATTCTATTATGTAGCGGCGTTTGCGTTACAAAAAGCGTTTGCGTTTACATTTCACCTCTTGATTTGTAAAAAAGTCTTATTTAATATGTATTCCATGACGTACGTAGAATAAAATATCCAACGAAAGGTCGTCATGTTTAATACATAATATTAACATTAACAATTATATATTTAACCTTTATAATTATTTAGGTTATTAATCGATTTTTTATTCCGATAAATAATGATATTTCTTGTTTTGTTACAGGTAAGTGTCCACATTGTAGCAAATCTATGTCAGACTTCAAAGAGGTACATTATCGGTGAGTTGTTTGATTGAGTCGATAAGAATAAAAAGATAAAACATAAAAAGATAACCTGCAAAAATTAGATTACCGGCACCGCACAATGCAACTATAAGAATAATCCGAAAGACGGGAGAGATAGATAAGCGCGACTTGAAAATAAATCCCATTGTTTTGACGAAATACTCCTGAGACGGGAATCTTCAATCGTTGATTATCCAGCAAATGTTGCTTTTCAACTGAGAGATCTAATTTTTGCATTCAACCAATTTCTTAGTAGATAATACAGTTTCGAGAATGAAATTTGCGGGACTCTCTTCGGAAATGACAATAGACGCGAGGAATCATTTCTGAAGTTGCTGTTACGTGAAATTAATTGAATCTGCGCGAGTTGATCGTGTGGAATTATTCTCTTTCGCAAAGTTACGATAATTCACTCCTTCGGTTTACTGACTTACTTTCTTTATGATTACTTACTGAAACTATTCTTGCTGCTTAATCCACTTATCGTTCGAACTGTTTCTCCATTTTTCTGTAAAATGAGATAAGTTGTGAAATGTGTATTTTAAATAACTTATTACAAACGTATAAGAGTTTTATTTGATCACAAATATTATTTAGATAAATATAATATTTATTATATTAAATTGTATTTAAATATTCCTGCTTGGAATTATTGTTGCTGGGCAATTTATATTAACGTTAATGAGTGTAAATTCTATTCCGATGTAATTTTTTTATTCAATTGATAACAAAAAACTAACGCGAGGATTGCATAAAAACGATAAGATCGTGCAAGCATAAAAATTTTATATAAAAATACCGCGAAACTAGAAATCTTTTTGATGCAAATCATCCACCTATATGCAATTCCATTCTTCCGCGGACTTGCTGCAGTTGCCGAAGTTCTATAAAGATCTTTCGTACATGATATTATCCCGAAACGAGACAAAAAAAGGAGGAGACAATTTTCTTTTCCGAATGACTTTGGACGGTGCTCTGAAACAAGAACCCGTTTTTCCTCCCCGTCTGCTTGCCACGCGCGCCAAGAATACCTCTCTATTTCCGCTACAACGTCTTGTAGGTCCGAATTACTTCGACAGTCATCTCTCTGTTCCACGCAAACGGAAACCTAATTTGTGCCCCGGTGATAAACAGCCTGGTTTCCGGCAGCCAGCGGCGTGAGATCACAAAGAGAGAAAGGAGAGCTGAAGTACTCGCCCGAAAGTACACGAGCACGGGAAGCCAGACACCGTGATAATCGCTCGTTTTACGTCGTACTACCGAACAATTAATTATGATCGAGGCCATCTTTACTTTCTGTTTCTTTTGTCATTCGGATCCCCTCGCAGAGGCTCGCTTCATTATCCCCCGTCTTTCATCAAACGGGACTTTATCTCGTTTGCGTCAGTCAGCTTCAGCGCAGGATCACGCTATAGAATTTGTAAATTAATAATTACTCCGGAGATAGACAAGTAAGAGATTACAGCGGTCGTGCAAAATTAGCAAACGTTTCGTTGTAAAAGCAGAATTGTAAAAAGAAAAGGGAAACAAATTTATATTCCATGATAAAATTTTTCTAAGGGTAAATATATATATATGAAATTACTATGGAAGATGCACGTTTAAAAGCTGAATATAATTAAAAAATCTCTACGGATACATAAGTTGTGAAAATGTTAATTAAAATGTTAATGGAAATGTTACGTGACGGGGAATTAAATTTCTTGCTTTCTGGAACAGAAAGAGATGAAAGAGAAAGACGGCGATAGAAAAAGAATCGGATTGCACAGAGGACTGAGCAAGTAAGTTTGGTGATCGAAGTTTGACAATTGGAAAAAGTGGATTAGAATCCTTGATACAAAGTAAAACGTAGCCAGATCAGAGGAAAGCGAGAACTTCTGCGAGAAAAAAGAAAACGAATTGAGGGTGACACTGCAGTTCCACATAGAACGATCGATCGATAAAAAGACTGACTGATAGATTTACTACTTTAGGCAGTGTTTGCTATAAAGCACCAGACGGTATAAATGTGCAAGGTGTAAACGAAATAAAAATCAACGTCGAAAAATTGAATTTTAAATCGCAAGCGGAGTCAAAAAATTTTGAACGAAAAGTAGAATTGAGTTAGCATAAAAATACCATTTTCCTCTTTCTCTCTTTCTCCTTCCCCTTCTCTCTCTCTCTCTCTCTCTCTCTCTTTCTTTCTTTCTCTGTATCTATTAATTTCAAATTATGTACATATAGATTAACAAAAAATTACGCGTTATCATATTTTATAAATATTTCATATAGCCAGTTTATTATAATTTTACAGTAAATTCTACCAGTAAAATTTTACTAAAATATCAGAATAAAATTTATTATATTAAATGCGAGAATTCATATCAGTGCAAATAAATAAATCAACGCTAAACAACAAGAGTTGTGACACGAAACTTCATGGATTTTTGTATTTGCAAAGTTGAGGATCTTTTTGCAACCCTGAAAATGATGAGGACATAAATATTATATATTATAAAAACTTTGCTCTTTTATGCTGTTTTAAAATAGATAAAAGTTTGTGGAACGGAAACGTTTGGCATTATTATGTTGAGATTTCAAGAAATTCAAGTTTTAGAAATGGGAGCTTACCAAGATTCACGTTTGCTGTTCATCCTTTGTTCGTTGGTTCAGTGCGCACAAACCTTAAGGCGGTTCACTCGAACAAAGGGAAAACCCTCGTTTTAGTAACGACTACAGGTCACTTAGCCTACTAAGCGAGTTTATGCATACGAGTTTCGCGCGTCTCGCTAGAGTGGCTTCCGACGACGCAATTTGCAAGAGAAATTGCCGAAGGCTATGAAAATCGGTGTACATTCAAGACCTTCAAGAACTTAACAGCCATCTAACAGAGTTAAAGAAAGAAGTACTATTGAATTGAATTTCTAAACTGTTTTCTGAAAATTATTAATTTTTTAATATTTTATTGTTAATAGTACTTTTTATATATAATAGCGTGATTTGTGGGAATAAATCATAATATATTTTTAAAGTAAGTTTACAGTGTTAATATAAAAAATGATATCTATGAAAATGTTCGTAGTGAAACGGTTATTTTTATTTAAAAAAAAGCGCTACTGTTATGAGAGAACTGCATATTTATTAATTAAATTTTATGAAATTGTTAATTAAAAATGAAATTGATTATATAAAACTTTTTAAAATTCTTAAATTTTAGTAAAATGAGAAATGGTATTTGGATATGTTTGATCCAAATGATAAGCACATCGATATATTTGCATTACGTTAAATGTGTAAATGGTTTGCGTTCTAAAGATAAATGAATTTAATCGTGAATTTTCTCACTTATCAGTATCTATCATTACAGGTCAAAGGCATGATCTTCTCAGGGATAGATTCTATAAATTTTATTCACCAAATTAAATCAACCGTATATTTCCGTTAAATTATACACACATAGCATATTAAATTTTTTAAACCGAGGAGAAGTTTCATGAATTTTATTCGAATTCTGACATATTCTTGTGATAAATGGATATAGGGACACCCAAATTGTGATTTTAAAATAACTTTCTGGATACGTAAAATTTTTGTTATCAGATTGTAATTTTATGTAGAATTATATTCCGTATGGGAATGTATGATATGCATTTTATATCGAAAAAGTAAAATATATAAAGAATAAATCAATATATCTTCCATATATCTATTTATCAATATTTAAAGCTATTTTAATAAAGAAATTGACTTATACTCTTCGTATTTATTCGCCGATGATTTTTGTAATCATCACAATTACATAAATTAAATTTATTTAGACGCTTATTGCAATTAATTTTACAATCGTTTAAATTGCTATGTAAATTAAATATTGCTGTCTATAAAACTGCTGTTCCAATCAGTAATAGTGTGTTCAATTTTTATCTATCATTTTTTCAAGAATAATAAAGACAAAATGGTGCATTCCCATACAGCACAGAAATTGCAGCAATATTTCGGCAATATTGCAATGTTGCTGCAATGTTAATGCAATGTTGCTGCAATTTCTGTGCTGTATGGGTTTACACTTGATGAAAGTACAATTTTCGGAACGATATTGATTTTCTGCGGAGAACGTTGTTAATGGCATACGGGTTGGCTTTAAAACGCTTAATAAACGCATCGGAAATTTATAATGAGCCCGATGTAACCCACGAAGTAACCAAAAGCATAACTCGCGCGCCTAGCGAATGTACATTGGTAAAAGTGTTTAACGAACGTATCGAATGGCTCCGTAACTTTGTCAACCCGTGGAAGCGGCAAATATTATCGAATCAGCTTCCGGCCGCGTCGCATCGCGTCGAAAAGCCGAGAGGGAAGCGATCATCTCCCGGAAATTTCGAAGGGTGTCGCTATAATTGGTAATCTGTAGTTACACCCTGTCCGGGGAATAGCTGCCAATTAATTAAGCCGCGTATTCATGCCGTAAACTAATGTCACGACTAATAACTCGTCCCGTCGGAACCACGGCCACACGGTGCGCGTTCATCGGCTTAATTACGCAATCGCGCGATTTATCTCCGCGTGACAGATTTTGCAATTTTTTTTTCTTTTTGGGTTAAATAATCTGGCAATATTATATGCTAATCTTAACACGAATATTGGGAAAATTAGCAAGGTAAATGTGAGTTTTGTATCACAATGAAAAAGCTTGAATGCATTATAATTCAATGTGTTTATTGAATAATGTGAATAGTCTTTATATATAATAATAATATAAATAATACGATGGTATTCACAAATGTGATAAAAGGTTTTAAAAATGTATGATCCATTATTATAGTAAATTCATGCCTAACCTATTATCAATACAATTAATATTA
Organism: Aphaenogaster floridana; assembly: GCA_003063835.1. Taxonomy (NCBI): domain Eukaryota; kingdom Metazoa; phylum Arthropoda; class Insecta; order Hymenoptera; family Formicidae; genus Aphaenogaster; species Aphaenogaster floridana. The sequence goes on from NJRP01000008.1 coordinate 741,086, forward strand.
TCTTTAGTATAGAAAAGGAATTCATTTTACGGCTGACAAACTACCGAAGATTATAAATAATACTGAATTTAAATGAAAATTTTCATTATTCTTGCAATGAGATTATAATTAAATTAACTGGTGTGGAAAATAGGCATTTAAATATTCAATCAAAATTTACAGCACAATACAGCGTCATAATACATAATACCGACATTCATTAATGTTTTATGCAGACTGATAATTAAAGTGGAAATTTTATTATTGGAAAAAGATTGCTCTAGATATATACGGGAAAACACAGTCCACCGTAATAATCTAAATGATATATTGAGATATCTTACGTCGCTTGCTGATATTTTCTTGCGAAATTCAGGATAAAACTCGCGCTATCGCACGAAATCCAATCGATTTGTCCGGACTCTCAGGGATGACTGATTCGCACAGTCATTTGGGCTTACATAATACCGACATTCATTAATGTTTTATGCAGACTGATAATTAAAGTGGAAATTTTATTATTGGAAAAAGATTGCTCTACACAGAAAAAAAATGCTGTTGCTTCAATTAAACGTCTACGTCACGGGCTGCCACAAATATAAATAGTTCATTCAATTGTATTATG
>NJRP01000008.1:759574-783881 GCA_003063835.1 Aphaenogaster floridana
ACAAAACAATGTGAATGTGACAACCACAGGACGTGGCTGTAATGTTATTATTATTGTGGTTGTGGCAACCTTATTGTTTTTTCCGTGTATGATTGAGAGATCTATAGAATATAGTTGCACGGCACAGCACTAAGAGTTCAGTTCTATTGTAACGATAGAATGGACAGCAGCAGATTATCAACTCGCAAAGATAATTTTCAAATAAAATAGTGTGTTATATTGTGATCCTTGTGCATATTATTGATTGTGAATAATTATGAATAAAGCTTGCGAACTTTATCTTCAAAGCATACACTGAGAAAAAAAGCTGTTGCTTCAATTAAAGTGGTATCACGGGGTGCCAAAAACATAAGTAGTTCATTCAGTTGTATTATTATTTGACCCAATGTCTGCGTTTTTAAAACAATAATTCAATCATTGTTTTAATAATTCAAATATTGGATCTATTAATAATACAATTGAATGAACTACTTATGTTTTTGGCACCCCGTGATACCACTTTAAAATTGAAGCAACAGCTTTTTTTTTCAGTGTAGGATTTGAGAACTTTATTCCTATTTTCAAAGGTAAGATTCAAAATAAAACATTTTTAGGTTACAGATAGAATAACATGCATATGATTATGGTTGCAGGAACCATAGTTATAAATAATCATTACGGTTGTAACATCTATATAACAGCTACTCTCGCTAAGGTTGGAGCAACCATATAGGTCACTTCCAGAGTACTATGGTTCCCATAACCCTTTTCTATGGATGGGCGAAAAATAACATTATTATTCTGCTGTGGCAGCCTTAACTTTTTTTCCGTATTTATAATTATATAATTACCATTTATTTAGAATGCGTCTGATTGTGAGTCTCCAAAATTAGTGTACAGCATGCGATCGAATCAGTAACTTTATTGTTTGGAAAATCTTGCGTAGCAAATTCCGCAATTGAGCGAAAGCGGAATTTACATTCTCTCAGTGACCAGCTTCGTCTGTCAGAAACAATCTGCATAAGCGTAATCTCGTAATCACGCGCGACGGTTGAGTCGAGAAAATAATGCAAGGACTACCATGCGCCCCGAACGCTCGCGGGGCATGGCTGACCCCATTTGTTCCTACAAACGGAATTAACCCCCAAAAGGGAATCTGCATATTTCTGCATCCGAGAGCTTCAGACGCGGGAAATTTGTTGGCGAAATCACTCGCCGGCATGTCTACCGGTTCTTGCACGGATGCTCGACTCCAGAAATCCAGAGTCTGATTTAATGCAAAGATGGGGGGTGAAGCATACCGGACTTTTGTATGCCGCGTGTAGTACTACGCTGCAAAAAATAGAATAATTGCTTCCACAAACGAGAGTAAAAATAAAACGTCTAATTATTTATTCGGCTGAGTTACGCGAGATGGCATAAATATGTTAAATATTGCACTTATCTGCATGCAGCTTGTGTATTCTATTTAAAAATATAGTCTTTCTCAACCACAAAGTTCAAAAGAAATATTACACATTTTGATATAGAAGTGGCTATTTATTTCTAGCAAACATATTTAGATGCAAAGTTAACAAGTGTAAAGTTATTTTGAAAGAATTAAAAATGATTCCTAATCCTTTCGTTATAGCAATTGTTTGGAAAACAATCTAAATCGTTAAGAAAGTCGTTTGATAATTTAGCAATTCATACGTAAAATTTGAATAATGTGTATATTCCGATAAATCGGAGAAAGGAAATAAGCGGAGCGTAACGAAGAGGTAAATTCCCATAAAGAGCATTGATTCAGTTTGTGGCGTACTACATTTCCCGGTCGGCGGAATATAGATGGCGATTTCAGGAATGTCAGTCGCGGCACACCGTGCAGTTGCAGTAAAACGTTCCGCCGAGTCGGGAGCGCATAAAAATGTTAATAAAGCCGGGCATAAAATATCTTAATATTCCGTATACCCGAGAAACTGGCGTGTGTGCGAAAGAAAAATTATTAAAGTCACCCGCCCGCGCGTTGCTCCGGTGCCGGGATAAACAAATGAAGCGACGCGGCGTATTTTTATTCGTTCTTGCGCATTGAAATATCGATGAAAAGCGCAGATCCTTCGGTCCGACAAGCGGTGAATCTGCATATTGTGATGCGTTCGATTATATTCGATGCTGATTTCGCAGAATTTACAATTTCGTATATTGTGGAGTAGAATATAAAACTTCCTGTTCTTGAATAGAACTCAGGAGAATTCTGTATTTCTAATTTTAGAATTTTCGATTTTTTCCCTTTGATTCTTTATTTGCGAATCTCGTATCTTTTAAATTTTATTAACAAATAACACACATAAAGTGTTATATATTTTTAGTTTCATCATTGTTTAAAATTCACATCGATATTTTATTCTCTTTTGTCATGTAAATGTCACGTTGATATCAAAACTACTCCATTCTGATGAGAGAATAGCAAAACGAGTTTACTCGCGAAAAGAGGATTTTTTCTGATTTTTTAATGTACACAAGTATACGTTTTTTCATGTAAAGATTTAATTAATTCGAAATAAAAAAGCACTCGAAGTAAGCTATAAGAATATGCAATAAAAAATGGGGTTTCAATAGTAAAAATTTATCCGTCTTTCGGAAGAGACGTTAAGATGTTGGTCCAATGGGCAAAGAGTAGGAGTTGTTAGGAAGGATGGGAAGGGTGAAAATGCAAACCCCGAGGGGACGCAATATAATTCCTTTATCCTTAGTAAAAATTTAAAAAAAATCTAAAATAACAATTTAGAAAAAATTAAAAATTTTATAAATTTGAGGAAGCAAAAGAACCCCTTTACCGATCATCACCAAATACAATACGAATCTTCCTCTTTAATAACTGTCTCTTATACACATCTAGATGTGTATAAGAGACAGCACACACACACACACACACACACACACGGACATTTTGTTAAAATCGATCGAAACGTGTTGAACAAACGAATGCTTGATTACTATATAACATAATTAAAAGTTTGCTGTTTACAGATGATTTACTATTAATTAGCATTACTAGTCATAGCATTACTCCTTTGCGTCGCGTAAAGCGTTGCCTACGACTCTCTCAGTGCTGTTAGCACCAAAAATAAGAAGAGTAGCGAAAACTTGGAAAAGCAGATGTCCGTAAACTCCCCCTTTTGGTAGGCACTTAAAAGTTACTTTGGACTTTCGCGGTCGGCACTTTGAATGCGAGTGCAAGAAAAAGAGTACGGGAATTCGCGCAATTTCTTATAACTCTCTTAACCATCCGGAAACTATGCGCAACAATCAGAATGTTACACAGCAAAATTCTTGCAATTCATACAGCATGTTTACTTGTATACGCACATTTTGTTGACGATAACAAGTAAACAAGATGTTTTATTAAATCCTGTCACAGAAAATCGTTATCAAATTTTATCGAGAAAACATTTCAATTTTATTACAGAAAATAAAGTTCAAAAAGAACCGCCAATATCTGCAATGTTATACAGGGTGTCCCATTTTAAAGGACCCAGTGCTATATCTCGCGAACCAATGATTTTATTGAAAAATGTTTCAAGTAAAACGTACTCTGTTTTAAGGGGGACATCTTACGATGGGTACACGTTTTTTCTAGATGGAGGTGTTCCTAAGATTTTAAAGTGACCTTTATTTTTTTTAATGGAATCACACATATGATTTCTTTATATAATTTTATTCCTCCAATTATTTGGCATATAAAAGTATTAAGGTAGAGTTATCAAAAAATGAATAATTTACAAGATATTTTATATTTCATGTCAAATATATCAGAATAAAATATAAAATATCTCGCAAACTGTTGATTTTTTGATAACTCTACCTTAATACTTTTATATGCCAAGTAATTGAAAGAATAAAATTATATAAAGAAAATCATATGATTTCATTTAAAAAAACAAAGGTCACCTTCAAATCTCAGGAGCACCTCCACCTAGAAAAAACGTGTATCCATCATAAGATGTCCCCCTCAAAACAGAGTAAATTTTACTTGAAACATTTTTCAATAAAATCATTGGTTCGCGAGATATAGCACTGGGTCCTTTAAAATGGGACAACCTGTATGTACGATATTCTCGTTTGACTTTAATTTCAAAGAATAATATACGTTCACTTTTCGCTAATTCTAGGACAATAAGTCAACGACAATTACTGCTACATATGTGTATTTATCGTGAAATTATTTAAATGGGCTATATTTACTGGGTTACATTTCTTAATATGCACTTTGTGGAATCGATAGAGAGTTATTCCAGCGAACTGCTCGAACTCGTTTCTGTTATAAAGGGCGAAAAGAGAAGATGGAAATGGGTCTTTTTTTCGATCTACCTCTATATCGCTCTTATTACTTTATCTTTCTCATTGCCGACGCGCCCCATTGCGGCAACGGTAGACGGAGGCACCTTGTAATCAAACGGATGCAAGTTAATCGAGCCTCGCGGCAAATATTTGTCCCTACTGAATTCGACCACTTGCAGGAAATGCCGATTATGACTTAACGATAATCATGATTTCCCACGAGATCGAGCTGCCGCGATCGGGCCGTTGCTGATACGTTCAATAACGGCAATAGCGATATTTGCAATCAGGAGAAAGTTATTTTACAAAAATTTGTTGGAAAATATTGCACGACTATTACTGTTATTATTATTAGATTAGAGAAGAAAAAATCTGGAATTTACGATAACTTCGATAACTACGATAACTTCGATAACTACGATAACTAATTTACGATATAAAAAACTATTAAGTTCAGCACTGTTCGTTAATGACACTCTCTCGATTTGTCCCAGTTTCCTGGCTGTTATTTGAAGAAGAAAGGATCGTGCTGGATGAGCCTTTATCCTTTCCTTTTCTTATTTTTAACTATTCTGGAACTTAAAATTGTGGAGAAATGAACTTTAATAACAATTGAGACTTACGTTTAAAAGAGCGAAATATGATTTGTATCCTTTAATTTCTACTGAAAATGAAATGGGATACAATACTCGCACCATTAAGAGTAAATCTTTTCATCAGCGGCACATATAACGTGTGATTTACAAATGTGATTAATTAACATGTAGTTTGCATGTACGCGCGAGAAATTGAGGCTGCAAATGATGATGCGAATTTTGTGGTGAATTATTTTGCGTATTATTTAAAATAAGAAAGGCGATACATTATAATGAATAATAATTAATAGCAAAAATCAGTGACACGCCAATAAAACGAATTATGCCCGGTAAAGCGTATTGATTGTATTGTCCGCATTAATTTGTCCATTAATTTATGATATTATGCGTCATTGTGTAAGCATACATGAAGAACATTAATGTTAAAAGATGGAATAGGTGAAATTGATAATAATATTTAATATATTACTGTGATAAACGTTTAAAAAATATTCCAATAGTAATTCAGTATTTTTTTACTATAACAAGAAAATATTATTTTTGTCATATATTTACACATTAGTTATCAAAACCAAAATTTACAACACTGCTAACTTTATGTGAAAAACATAATTAAATGAATTCAAATTCGAGATAGGCCACTGACGGTCATAGTAGATCTTAGTGCTCCAATAATATTAATGTGTAATTTTTCTATAAACTTCTATAAACTTATAGAAAAATCACACATTAATGTTATTAGAGCACTAATAATAAGATCTGCTATGACCGTCAGTGGCCTATCTCGAATTTGAATTGTTTTAAACATATCGCGGTCTAGTCAATTTTAATGATAATTAAATGACGTTAGTAAAAATGAAAAATTATTATAATTAACGAAATCTTTGCATATATATATATATATTATTTCAAGTAGATGATATACTTTAACAGGAAATACATTAAAGTAATTTGTTTTGAGTTTTATATTGTATATATGATTTAGAGAAACTGTATAATTTTTTAAATATAGATATTAATTTATTAATAATTTGAAATTCGATTTATTATGGATATGTTTCATGGATAATTAAGTAATTAAAGTAAAATGGTGATTTTGGTATTATCTTATACAAATTTTCGCGCATTCGTATATACTTTATCACATAACGTATTATATATGTACATATAATTATTGATTTACTTTAGTTACATTTACATTATTTGAAACATTCGTATGATTATATAGATTCTCTGTGGATTTGGACGTAGACGGTGAGATACGATTGATAGATATAGTTAAGTTTTATTATTCTGCGACAAACCCATCCTCAAGGAAGATATTCAGCAGGTATGCACAAATGGGATGCAATAAGACGTAGGTGTATATACGCAGCGGAATGAGAGCGAAATAACCATGACGACGTATACATTTCTGCTTAGAAGGAAATACCCGCGTCGCGTTCTAAATAACTAAACTGTATGGAGAACGACAAAATATTCTGAATACACGAGCGAAATATATGTATTTAGGATTTTTCTAGCGTGATTTGCTTTGCATGTAAGTAATAAATAATGCTACTATACAATCATGCTCGTTATTGCAAAACCATAGTATTAAGGAAAATGTGTAAAGAGTAAATGTAATGTGGAAAACATAAATATCAAATATTTTTATTTGACATGATTAACCACTTCGCTGGTGGACCCAAAATCAACGTTTTATGCCAAAACTGATGACAGCAAATAATTTCGTTTTTTTACATGGAAGTGTATTTATTAAGGGTTTTTTGGGTCGCAGATGATGAATCCAGGATCGAAATTTCAAAATTCAACCAGTTAACTGGTAAGCTCTGGTTTTCGTGCTAAAACTGCACGGAAAGAACGGTTTTGCTGAAGTATCTAAAAATTTAGTCAGATACAGATCAGAAAATAATTATGTTGAACTATCTCAAATAATTATGTAGGTCGCTCAAGCTGTTTGCTGGATGTCAAAACTTTTTGCAGCATTGTCATTATGCTTGAGCATCCTACATAATTATTTTGGATAGTCCAACATAATTATTTTCAAATCTGTATCTGGCTAAATTTTTAGATACTTCAGCAAAACCGTTCTTTCCGTGTGGTGTTCGAGAATCAAATGAAGATTTCTATTTTCTACGCGGCACTCGAGCCGCGAGAAGCGAGGCGTGACACGGCGCGACTATCTCTCCCTCTCTCTCTAATCGCAGTCTGTCTCACTCTGCGCTGCTTTTAAGTACTTTTAAGTACTTTTTTCTCAGTGCATGGGCCATGGGGTCCTCCGCCAATTGTGGCACGTTTAGCTTTCGTTAAAAAAAAAAGTACTTAAAAATTTATTTCTATAAAATAAGATTTATTTAAATACGGCGAAATAAAATTTTATTTTTAAAATTTAGCTATGATGACAGAATTATATATTTCTGTGAAATATACCTAATTTTTTTCATTAAATAGTTCATTTTCTAGAAATAAAATTTCATTTCGCCGTATTTAAATAAATCTTATTTCATAGAAATAAATTTTTAAGTACCTTTTTCTCAGTGCACTGAGAAAAAAGTACTTAAAAATTTATTTGTGAAATATAAGGCCTACTTCACAGAAATAAATCTCTTATTTAAATACGGCGAAATAAAATTTTATTTCTCGCAAATGAACCATTTTAGGTATATTTCACAGAGATGTATATTCCGTTATCACAGCTAAATTTTTTCATAACCAATAAATATCGAAGAAAATGTCACAAGTAACATTTGTTTCTGAATATTTCGACTTTTTTTCTCAGTGTATTACCGGTTTTGGCACGAAAATTTTAGGCGCATATATGCGTCATTACCAGTGAACTGGTTAAGCAAATTTATTTTGGCTAATTTGGCTTGTTAAAATACAATATAATTTTTATTTAATGTGTTTATAATTAAAAGTAACAGAATACTCTCTGTCCACAACGAGTAAATTATATTTATTTAATAAATTTTTTGTTATTAAATATATCTCGATTGCGCCGTTAAACCAAGTCAAATAAATTACGTACGCGCGTAAAATTGCATAAATCAAAACTACTTATAATTTAATTTTGATTAAGCTCTATGGATTATCATTAATGGAGAGAATATTGTCGCCTTACATTTAAATTTCCAAACAATTTAATTGCTGTATGTTGATTTATACAAATTTCTGTAATAATTATTATTTTGCAGAATTTAATAATTATTGGATTTGGTGAAAATTATGAAATAACTGGAGATATATATTAATATTATCGTAAGCTGTAAAATTTACTGAATAATATAGAAAGTACGTACAAACGGAGAAGACTTGTTTAAGTGCAACTTCGCTTATTTTAATTTTTAAATTTAAAAATTTGCATGGTTTCTGTGAATTGCACATGCAGCGAAAATGAAACAAACAAGCATATTTTAACGAAGTTTTTATTGTTACTGACAACAAAACCACTGCGTATATTTAAACCCTAGAAATTCTCTTTCACATTGTTTTCCATCAAAAACCAACACTTTTATGTAAATTTACATAAATGAGATATATCACGATAATTTCGACCGTCCGTTGAAAAAGTGGATTTTGAAAATTAATTTAATGAATTCACAGAAATAAAATTCCGTTAAGTTTTGACATTCATGATAAAATAATCTGCAAGTATATCTCTTACAAGACTCTTCTAAATGTGAACCATGTAAAAGTTGGTATTTCTGAGCAGAAGTTTTTTATTTTTTGTTTTTTTCATAATCACTCAAAAATTGTTGAATTTTTTACCTGAAAAGATAGACATTAAAAAAAATTGTGTTGATGTCAATTAATTTCGTATATTATTGCTGCATCGCTTAATTTATTATTGCGTATTTCAAATTAAGAAATAATATTCAGCACATAATTGCTCGAGAATTCATTATTATTTTACTTATTGATTTACGTTCAATTTACATTATCTTCGAAAATTTGAATTTTTAATATAATCGCTATCGGAACATCAGCGAAAGCTTTGATAGTCGATATTAATATTGCGCGCAAGATTCTTACGTGGGCAAATGTTGCAGTAATTAATAAAGCCTAACAACTTCTTCCGATAAATCGATATCCGTGCAATAACCTGCAGCTGGCTTTATTGAAGCTTTCGATATGTTGTCGTGGTTGTGCGGAAAATTGATATACTCGTGCATCAATTTGATTACATATTAATATTCTCTTCAGATATATATGATAGTTTCAAATATTCATTTCGCACTATTAACAATTCCATACGTTGACAACATCGAGAGCTGCATGTGATGGATTCAATCGGGCGCACCATATATTACGGCGATGTATAAACGCAATATTTATGTATTTGACGATTGTTAAACATACCCCGCAGTTAGTAAGATTTACTGTGCTACATAAACGCTTTCCTCCTCACGTCCCTATCTCGCTTTCCGAGCCGTGCGTTACAAGATTTAGGTCAAAGTGGAATAACTTCGATTACATGTATTACTCGCGCACCTGCACATACACATGAAATATACAGAGGACAACTCGTACTGCAAATCGCAACGAAAATTTCGGCCACGGACGGATTACCGCAAATTGAAAATACCAGTAAAAATTGAAAAAAAGATAGCTATTATTGTGCTCGCGTTTTATCTAGCGTGGTTTTCTCTTTTTCATAGAGGATAGCGTATCGATTTTTATAGTTTATTTTTTATATGAATAAAATATATTCATGTCATTATAAATAGAATAAAGTATATAAAAAATATGGGATATGCACATAAAATATTGACAAGTATAGGCACAGGCTTATCTATACATTTTTATATATTATATATTTACACTGAGAAAAAAGTACTTAAAAATTTATTTCTATGAAATAAGATTTATTTAAATACGGCGAAATGAAATTTTATTTCTAGAAAATGAACCATCTTAGGTATATTTCACAGAAATGTATATTCCGTCATCATATAGCTAAATTTAGCTAAATGAATCTTATTTCACAGAAATGAATTTTTAAGTACTTTTTTCTCAGTGTATTACACAGATCATGTTCCATTTTATACAGAAATTGCATAAGAAAAACTATCAATAAGATGGCGGACAATTGTCAGTGAGAATAAAGGAATCTACTGATTCGAAGATGAACTTTAGGTTTTATTTATTTTTTATTAAAATTACCTAAGAATACGAATAATTTATAGACTTATCTGATCTTTTGATCTCATAATTTACTATAATATTCTATTTATAATAGTTTATATTCTATTCCACTCGCATTTTATTTCCAATCCTTTTTGCACCGCTAAACGCATTCGTATTGCACATGTCGCAGAGCACATGCTTTATCGGTCGAACTACAAGCCGTTACAGGCTGCTGTGGAGGATTTAATCTGCGGACAACACCTCAAAGGCTTCCGCGAACTTTTCAAAGTAATTCTTTCTTTCATTTCGCGAAAGCTGATTCCCGAGATACGCTCCTAGTTCCTACACTCCTACAGGCGAAGTACAACCGCGTTGCGAAACAACCGGGGACGAAAACAGGCATGTAGGACGAAGCTGGAGTAAGCTGCACCCGTGTTCTTAACAAAGTTCTGCAGGAAGTTCCGGTCACCTTCTTGCTTAGGAGTTACGCGGAATCAGTACTAGGTACAATCTGGAGTTACGCAAAGACATCTTGGCTGCAACTGGACACTTGGTGGCATTCCAAGTTGTCCGTCGAATGGAATTACGTCGTTCCTGGAATGTTTTTGTTAGTTTTCTATCGTACGATTTTCTAGATCGCGGATATTAATAGATGTCCATGACGAGCCTTTGTCACTCGCTGCAGGGATTGCATTTAAAACTATGAAATTTCACAATAAGCTTCCGATTGGGCAATGTCGTAATATGCGTTATAAGCAAACGTGACTTTCACGAGTAACTTCGATACGTCATCCAACAAAGGAAAGTTATTGAAATCTAGTGTTACAATCGATTCTCGCTAATAACTTGAAATCACGATGGCGTATATAATTCGTATATATGCAATAATCGTTTAAAAAGATTTACTTAACAATTGCTCATTTATATGTCCGGTTAAGCGTGAATATTTTTATAAAAGGAAGTGTTTTTAGGAAAAACAGTACGTTATATAAATATATACGTTTATTTATTATAGACGTTTATTAAAAATTTTAAATGCTTTTGATTCTAAACTGCAATACTTGTCGAGAATCTCAGCTTATTTTATTTTATTTGTTTATTTACGCCGTTTGTTCAATGTGCTCATAGTATTGTTACTGTTGGTTAGGTTCCATCGTGATTTTGATGCATTGAAGCTCTCGGTAGCGTATGCGTGACACATATATCGATATGCAATAGTCAATCGACCAACGTAATGTGTATTACGATGTGGTGGCCACTTGTACCGAACTAGATGAGCGATCGATTACACCGAAGAGAACGCAAATTCCGTACAACCAAGAGTCCAAGAAAGTTTCATATATATCTCTATATAATACGTCTAATATACGCACATAATAATAATAATAATAATAAAACGTAAGTGTTAAACCTTGTCTCCACGATGCTAGAACTTGGTCCAAGTTCTCGGTCCGAGAAACGTATAGCCAATAAAATTGTCGCTTTTCCGTAAAAGCTACAAATTGATTGGCTACAAATATCTCGATCCGAGAACTTGGACCAAGTTCTAGTATCGTGGGCACAAGGCTTTATACGAATATATAAGTGCGTTTTAACAAACGTCTGCAATTTTAAACAGAAGGAAATATTGTGACGCATTCGTTTAAATTAATACAATTTTGCATTTTAAAAAGAAGCTCTACTTAAAGCTCGGTACTTAATTTTGCATTCAGTTTTACTTTTTATATACGTATGTAATTATTACGATAGCTTCTACGGACCTCTTTAACTTTGAAATATAGAATATTATTTCAAGGAAGAAATTGTAGCAACTGCTACAATTGCGAATATTGTGCTGTTCCGTTTATCGCTAATCACAAACGCTGCGTTCTCCACTAGTTGCAAAGTACAAACAATTGTGAAGAGAGACGCCGTTCTATGCTAAAATATTCATGAACAGGCGTGCTGGGTCGCGTCCGCAAAAGTACAAGATCTTCCGCAGGTCTGCCACAAAGGCTGTTAAAATGTTCGCTTGTAAAACGATGTATAAAGCCTTAGCGCCGTGCAGCGACTCGATACGTATTTGCCTTACAAATGAAATTGATATGATTTTCATGTAAATTTTACGTTGTTTCAATATTTTCCGTGATGTTTAGGAAAAATAGCAAAAAAAAGGGGTACGCAATTTTCTAAAGCTGCAAGATTAAGGATGAATAAATATTAACTAAACGGCTCATTATATATGCGGCAAAATTAATATTGATATTATTTTTAGAAAGCTCCTTTGTATTTTTATATCGTTTTTATTCGAATCATAAAGTTATAATACTTCTTTTATCCGCATACATTAATATTTAAGGATGTTCAGGCGGTACAGGTACTTCCCTGCTAAGTTGCTCATGTACAATCAGTTTCAAGAGTTAAATCATTTTTCGCATTTTTGGCAACATTGCATGGCATTCGATAGTATACGTGTCACTCATAGTCTTCTTATCTGTATTTGAGCGTATGTAAGCGAGTCGAGACAATAAACATAAACATAAATATAAACATAAACATTATTAAATAAAAAGAACGAGTCTCCTAATTAAGTTAAAAATTAGTATAGACAATTATGTGGTCTTAATTGTTTTGCTTGCAAAATTTTATATTTTTTTTATCATTTTTCACTGAGATATATATATATATATATATATATATATATATATATATAATAATTTTTTCCTCATTTTCCATAAGACTACATGTAACTTTATTATTTAATTTTCTCAGTAACAAGCTTCCTAAACAACCTCAAACTTTGACAGAATTTTTTTATGATGAAATCTACAGAATCCAATTAGTTTTAGCGAGTTTTCATCATTTTAGTCGTAATGCCTGAACTTCCTCAAAACATTGTTATTTGAGAAGGAATTTTCTAAACATTATAATAATTGGAAACACAGTGCGGTGTCTTTTTGAAGTGTTAATTTCGAATTAACGCGGTCGTACATATCAGTGGTTATGAAAAGCATTTTTAAACTTTATCAGTTCACGTGGTTAGTAATTTGAGAAATATTGCCATTGTGCACATTAATTAATTAGTAAAATATTTTCAAGTTATTTAATCAAGTGTATTTGACTGTAATGCGATTAATATTGAATGTTCATCGCTTCCACGGAAAACATATCAATTCACATATTAATGACTCGTTAAATACGAATATGTGCAAACTTGCGTGTTTAATTCGCACAGTAGAAATATCAAATCATGCGAATTTGTGTGAAATGAAAATGAATTGTGAAAGCAAAAACAAAGGGAGCAGCTTTAAGTCCAGGTTTTCCAACCGATAACCGATAGACGTGGAATTAGTTGAGAGAGAGAGAGAGTCTTAGTATTAAAACTCGGAATTCTAATTGAAACTTGATTGCTTCGTCTCGGCAAATTCGTTCGGATGCTCGCCGCGGCGAGAACTCGTCGAGACCGAAGGACAGATAGACAGAAAAGGTCAGCGACGGAATAGAAAAACGGCAAAGTGGAAGGTCGGTATCTTGAGAAGAACGACGGTTATGGACGGGAACCTGATGGGGCGAGAAAGTAGGCGTCGATTCTTCGGAAAATCCAATCGTCACTGAAAGTGGTTACGGGGGCTATTTATTGCCGTCGATCTTGCGAAGGGGGCTCTGAATTCATTTGCTTGTAGGTTATTTTCAGTAACAAGTGCCTTTCCGATCTGTTTAACCCTCAGTACCCACACTTCAAAAAAGTCCCTATCAACACCTACTTGGGTATTCCTACACGGAGATAATTTTATATTAAGAATTACTATGTATGGCAGTAGCCGTGGACTATTGCTGAAATTATAAAAATTTTTACTATGTTTTTCATTGTTTTACATAGTAAAAATTTTTATAATTCCAGCAATAGTCCACGGCTACTGCCATACATAGTAATTTTTAATATAAAATTTTCTCCGTGTAACCCGGCGTTTTCTTTTGCTTGTATCTCGGGTTGTAATGCATCGATTTTAATTAATTTTTTTTTAATTGATAGTTTAAAGACTGAAAAAAAAAGAATATTCGGGTGAGAAAGTTGAAAAAGTCGTAGCACAAAAGATATTTTGCAATAAGTAAAAAGGGATCGGAAAAAATGCCGCAACTTTGAAAATCGGCCCGGGTTACGCTAACCCAGTACTGAGGGTTAAGATTACTGAACATTTATGAAGGCTTATAAAATTTTCTCGTCGAACGAACGCGTTTTTAGAGTTGAAATAATGTAGAAGCGTATTGGTACATATTTATAGTAGTTAACAGCTGTACATTAAGAAATTCGCTGAACTAATTAAATTTTAAATGCGTAAATTAGTAATTTCCGGTCATTAATAATAGGTGAACATATAATAATAATAATAATAGGTGTGCTATTATGCACTTCAAGTGTTACTCTATTAATTATTGATGCACTTACTGGTTTAATTAAATTAATTTAGTATAATACATAATTTTCGGGGCAAATGCAACCCACGTGTGAGAGCGAACTACTGATCCGTTTCATAATTCGTAGAAATTTATTCTTGTCGGTTTAACAGTAACCAAACCTCATTTCCCAATCATACGTTATTCTTTCAAGTAGGGTTGCCATAACAAAATTTTCAAAACCAAGTCTCATAAGCCAAAAACCCCGGATATTTTGCTTGCAACCTCAGACGCATACAAAAATACAAATAAGTTAGTAAATTGGTTATAATAAACAATAAATGAATAATTATTTTACATCTCGTTTTTAATAGTACTTAGAGTAAAGTACTTAGAGTAAAATGCATAAATTAAACATGTTTTTAATTTAAAAGAAGTTTCATTATATAGGTATCTACCTTATTGCATCTACGTGCTATATTGCCATTGGTATTTTTAAAACATCAATAAAACAACAAATTATATTTAATTATAAAATTAATATTAAAGAACCAAATCAGCACAAAACTATTGGTTTTTATCAGTAAATTGAAGTGATTGAATATGATGTGGTTAATTAAATCTAAAATGCAAAATATTTAGAAATTTTTTTAAACCTTAAACCCCGGACATTCATAATTACCACGGACACATTCGAAAAATCTCCCCGGACGTCCCCGGACGCCCTAAAAAAGAGGACGGTGTCCGGGAAAAAGAGGATGGCAATCCTACTTTCAAGAGATCTTTAACGCATATAATTTAACTTTTTTAAGTCAATGCATTTTGCACTGGCGGTATTTGGCTTTACGTGACGATGACTCGAGGGTGAAATCTTCACGAGAGCATGCGATGCGCAGCAGACTATGCGATCTTATCGAAGCTTTGCACAAGTCTTCGCGCTTCCGATGAGGCAGGTGTGGCTGATTAGACACTCACGGGCAGTAATGCAACGCGACGGAAACTTAACGAGGAACAATATTACATTTATCGGCGCGACGGGGAGAAACGGCGGTAACCCGGCGGCACGCGGGTATGGGGATGGGGAATTTAACAACTGTCGAACGTGCTCCACGGTAACCGGTTAAGATTCCGGAAGCTGTGTTGCGCCGGTTGTGACGGTGGTAGTGCTCTACGAAGCGCCCGAGGAATCAATTAGTCGACTGGAGTCGGCTGACGCTCGGCGCACCAAACATTGACTTTATTTGCATACTATGGCGGAATTGCAAATTCATACTTATTGCGGAGTTATCAGTTAACCGTTCTTGACTGCGAGCAGTCTCTGACCGATGGGAACTTGCGGGAGCGTACGTAATATCCGAGCAAAAACATTCAGCGTTTGATTTGAATCTTTCGTGATTCTATCTCCTTCCTGAATGTATAATGCTTTTCGAAGATATATCTACATGTACTTTTTTATAGATAGAAATTTATTTTTAGTGGATATATATTTATTTGGTCACGTGTAAGGTTAGCATTGTGTATCTACCCGTGTGGAAAACTGTCTCACCAAACTGAGACAATTGCCAATGGCTAGCTAGTCTAGACTATATAGGATATCTATCTAGTAGTGTTAACATTACTTGCTAGATTTTTTAATGTATATCACACTTTAAATGCTTAGCTAATGACTAGATAGTTATTTGGAGTTCACCATGACATTGAATATCTAGCTAGTAGTGTTAGCATCACTTGCCAGATTTTTCAATGTATATCATACTTCAAATACTTAGCCAGTGACTAGATAGTTATTTGGAGTTCACCATGACATTGAATATCTAGCTAGTAGTGTTATGACAGATGTCGTGTTCACTTTTTGGTGGCTAAAACGGTGAATTGATACACTGAGAAAAAAAGCTGTTGCTTCAATTAAAGTGGTATCACGGGGTGCCAAAAACATAAGTAGTTCATTCAATTGTATTATTAATAGACCCAATATTTGGATTATTAAAACAATGATTGAATTATTGGTTTAAAAATGCAGACATTGGGTCTAATAATAATACAATTGAATGAATTACTTATGTTTTTGGCACCCCGTGATACCACTTTAATTAAAGCAACAGCTTTTTTTTCTCAGTGTACGACAGAGAAAACACCGACATTTTCGCTGAAGAACGAAGGGAAGTAGATGTTATTTGTGGAGGAGTATAAACTTAGATGCGCTTATTGCGGTCGAAGCAAATATATAACATGCGAAATAACGTGAATCCCCGTTCGCGAATTTTGGATTATAGAACGTGCCTGGTATGAAATCCTGACACGCGACTGAATCTTCCGACGTCTTAGTCGTTAAGCCACAGCAGCTTCAATCCGACGCGACGACAAACAGCGAAAAGTTACGAGGACTCCTAGAGCCAAATCGAAAACTTCATTTACTTCAGATACTTTTGAAAGTTGGAATATTACTTTTCGAGCTTTGGATAAAGTTTAGGATAAGAATGAATTTTATCCTTTTAACGTGTAAAAGTCATTTATATAAAAGAAATAAGTACTTCTTTTTGTTACAATTTATTTAGGGAAATTTTTCGAAGAATTTTGAAGGAATTTTAATTTTAAATTATTATTCTTTAAATGTGTTAATGATAGGATTTTTTTAGCAAATCTCTTATATTTAATTTTTTATCTGAGAAGAAAATCTATTTATTTCACACTTATTTTATATAATGCATAAGCTTTAATAACGAATTCGCTTCTATTTGTATTAATAATTATAATAATAATTAAGGTAAATCAGACATTTTAATTAATTGTGCATCTGATGGAATCTTTAGAAAACAAATTAGTTATTTAAACAAAACAGGTAGATATTTTCAATATTTTTTACGTGATTGTACGATGTAATTTTAGCAAAGAAAAAGACTTAATTGACTTTGTATATCATTTTTAATAACATTTCTTATAATTAATTTATACATCTTGAATTAGATTTTATCGAATTCGATTGATTGTTTCCATTTGTCCCAGATCACAGCGTAAGCCTTCTACTCGGACTCAAACACCTGTAAAATCGATTAACGAAGATTACGAACATTATCCTTAATGACGAGCAACTCGTTAACTGTCGTTACTTGCTCAGTTACTTTCGTCGTGGAAACTTGGTCGCCTCGTTATGCAAAATAATTAAGGGACGTTTTCTGTGCTCTGGAAAACGTTGAAAATGCATTTTGAGAAACGACCACCCGGCGATGTCAAATTAGGAGATTAAATAACGTTTGCAATTAGTTCCGCTTAGAATGGAATTCTTCCCTTGCGTCTTCTTCGCTCACCGGTGACTCTTCGTTGTAAACTAACGATCTCTTTAAGTATACGTGTCTCGAAGCAACATTTTTGCAATTCTTTTTTTAATTCAACTCTAATTTGCTATTTTTCCATTTAAAAAACCAAGTTAAAGCTTAAGTTGAGCACATCGAAATATTTTTATCAGAAAATAAAGGAGAAATTCTCCAACAGTCTCCTAATTGCGTGCCTTTTCGATAAAAAAACATTACGATTCTAAAATACTAAATTTTCATTTATTTTTCTATACACGTTTCAGAATCGGACATGAGAGATACGTAAACGAACGTAGATAGAAGCAAAGAAGTTAAATGAAAAACGGAAATACGGTAAAAAATTATAATTAAGATTTGTGTATCTCTTTTGTTATAATATTAAATAACGGGCTTTTTCTCTTTTCATTAATCTTTCATATTAATTATTAGAATATTTTCGATATATACCACTTGATAATCCATTTGCCAGACTAGGTAAATGTTATAATGCAAACAGCGTGTCTCGATTCTATCTTTTGTAAATTAAAAACAAGAGTCGTAACGTAACAGTATTTCCCTTGTGCATGCTAAGTATGCGTTTGCTGTCAAGCTCGAAAGAGATTCTATCGTTCTGTTATAATCTCAAATTATTATTCCAAATGAATACACGAATAAGCTGCATTGAGCATTAAAACCAACATGGATGATTTCGTACATATTATTACATTATTTTTTTATAATATTTTTTTTCTTTATAATAGTAACGATTAATTTATACATCATTACTGGATCTACTTCATTACATAAGAAAACAGCCTTACAATAAGAGTAGGAATAAAGGAAGAACTTGAAAAGCTCTTTTAAGTTTTAAAAGTCGTTCGAGAGCGTTTCTTCTCGACTAAACGCAGACAAAGCATTTGTTAATGTTATGTTAAGTCTCTTACATATCTCTCTATATATATTCGGCGGGGTGAGGCAACACAGTCAATAGAAATTTTTGTTGCTCCTCGGCTCGGTGGATTGAAGGGATTCTGTCGGAAAACTTTGCTGACCAGTTCCATCGTACAAAGCATGGGACAAACGTAGTTTATTCGGTTAGAACTCGATTCACAATGAAATATTGTGCGATATGATTTTTTGGGGGAAATGATTGTTTCTCTGTACACAGAGAAAGTTATTTCAAAGCTTATTTTGACAGAACGATTTTTGGCACGATATTGGCATATTATTGTACGATGAGATCTGCTTTAATTCTTTTCTCGTCAAAAAATTAGGAAATGTAAAGAATATTAAAATGAATTACAGAATTATTAAATTCCCAATCGAGAACGTCTCGTTAACAAATCTTTTTAAATTATATTCTATAATTTTATTTTTTAATTATTATAAAGCTATCTCTTATTTCACTCAAATATTTGTGTTAATACAAATAAATTAATATAACTAATGGACAATCTGTTTATAATTGAAAATACTAGAGAAGAACACAAAGCGCGCGTATGTTAAAATTGACAGAGATTAATAATTTACTTTTAAAATGATTTAATTACTTATTATTTTTACAAGTTTGTATGTTTCTGTGGTAGCTTTCGGTCTATTCGTATAATCCATATCGCGAAAGCCGTAATTTTTTGCTTCTGATCGTGAACTGCCTGATATCGCGAAATGCACGTCATACGTTACGTTGTCTATCCGTACATCCATTGTAAAACTCGCACTAGTGTTTTTTCTTTCTCCCCTCGCTATCCGTTTCGAGTAATGAATTCTATCTGCCGCGGAAATCCCCTTTCCGTTCCAACAATTACGCAGTCTCGAGGAACCGCGTGCCGATCTCGCACCGAAATTCTTTTTTCGCTAGCGTGTGTTTACGCGGAAATGTGTGCAAATTCTATACGGCACATTCGCTGTAAAATCTCCATATGATCCCTGTACGCGGAGGAAGTCGGGCACCCGGTGCCTTATATCGTCCCTCCGGGGACGATATGTATGGTAATTTGAAGTGTTGCCGAGAAACATCTAGGTCGTTGTGGAGGTCAAGGAGGTGATTTTTTGGAAGTGAGAAAGGAACTCTTCTCGAGGCTCGTGCCACGCGCTGAGCTATGAAAGTGAGGAAGATTGGTGGATGGAAATAGTCTCGAACAGATGAATATCAGTAGCATCACCCCTTACGCTTTATATACAGGGTGAGGAAAAGGTACCGGACCGGTGAAATATCTAAACAAGTCATTTTAGAATAAAATGTTTCATACAAAAGTTGTAGAGTTTAAAAAGATCTATTTACTGATGATATCAGTTTGACTTTGGGTGGCGTTGCCAAGGTCAGGTCAAGGTCACCTTGAAATTTTAAAATGGAACCTCCTATTTTTTTATTGCATATTCTTATAGCCCTTCTCGAGACCTTTTCAACACACCCGTCTTCACAAGAACTGTCTTTTGCCGTTCCGGAAATATGAAGCTGCAACGTTTACAATATTTTGACATAAAATATAAAATATCTCGTGAACTAGTCATTTTTTGATAACTGTACCTTAATACTTTTATGCGTAGAATATTGAGATGAATCAATTGGTTCAAGGAAAACACATGGTTGCTCTTCAATGAATAGTTTATTTCCTGTGCTGTTTCCTAGTCAGGATGTTGGGGCTGCGTTTCGACAAAGGCTGGTTTGAGATATTATTACTTTCGATTGAGATATTATTATTTTTGCCATTGATTTTCAGGGTGAACATTCTTTCTGTTGGGCGATCTACGACTTCATAAGGGCCCTCATACGGAACGAGATATTTTATATTTTATGTCGAAATATTGTAAACTTTGAAGCTTCATATCTCCGGAACGGCTTATGCAAAAGACAATTTTTGGGGGTGTTTTGAAAAGGTTTCGAGAAGGGCTATAAGAATATGCAATAAAAATAGGGGGTACCATTAAAAAAATTCAAGGTGACCTTGCCCTGACCTTGGCGACGCCACCCAACGTCAAACTGATATCATCAGTAAATGGATCTTTCTAAACCCTACAACTTTTGTAAGAAACATTTTATTCTAAAATGTCTTGTTTTCGAGATATTTCATCGGTCCGGTACTTTTTCCTCACCCTGTATACGCAAGACACACATTTATTATACAGCCTTGGCTAAAAGTATTAGGCACCTATATTTTTTTCATTTATCTGAATTTCTTTTACCTGCATTATTTCCTATTGTGTTTACTGGCATTATACATAAGCTTAAAAGGTTCTTGAAACAAAAAATAATACACAGCAAGTGTCATAAATCAATTTTTTAGCTCTCAGATAAATAAAAAAAATATAGATGCCTAATACTTTTGGCCAAGACTGTATATAAGACATTTTTCGTTGCTGTTACAAAATCGTTATTCTAACAGAAATAAATGTTAAAATAATCGACGATGCGACACTACGCATTTTTTATCATTCAAATTGCTGCGGAGCGGCATACAGATTGTTCCTAATCGGCTTACTTCGTATACGGCTTAATAAAAATCTATAGTGAGCCTTAAAAGAAATAAATCGATTTCGTTCAAAAAGGTCTTCGCGGGCAGGAAAGCCGCTTTGTCGAAGATACCCATATTTTATCGGGCGTGCTATACCGCGAAGTAATTCTCTTGTACGCGCTGCTTCAATTAATACAGATTTATGAACGGATGAAAGACGATTGTATTTTCAATTTTGTTGCTGCTGAAAATCGAGAATAGAATTTTAGTCGTCTTTTCTATCGTAATTTCTGTTCGCTCCGTTCGCTCTGTGCACCAGATATGAGCCTTCAAGTAAAACCCTTTTTATTACCCCGCTAGAAATAGAATCAGTTAATATCACTGGAATTTCTCTCATATCGCGTGCTTCTATTTTCGTATGCGGTACGATTGCCGCATCGGAAAGTGCATGCTTTAAATGATCGAAATTTTTTTGTTATCACTGTATTATCCTTGTTGCGTACACACGAAAAAAAATTATGTTGCATCAACAGCATTAAGTCTAATTGGAAATAATTTTGTTAATTTAATAACATTATTAATGAAACAAATACGTATGATTTTATTTTATTAAAATTGTTATTGAATTAACAAGATTATTTCCAATTAGACTTAATGCTTTTGATACATCATTTTTTTTCTGTGTATAATACAGCATACTTTTGTCCTTTCCACATTTATCGCAGATAAAACTCATTGCGTACCGAGACATTTGTATTCTCCGCGAATAAAAAATGATATATAATGAAAGTGTATAATCTCATCGCATTATTATCTAACACAAACAATCGATCATCGTAAAGCTCTATCGAGCTTTGTCGAAGTACAGTAATTTCATCAAAGCATCTCCTCTTGACCAATAACCAATCGCGGTGATATTGTATTCGATACTCGGACTATCGTAGCGGGCGATAAAAAAGAGACGAAGCTTCTTTTCGCGTGATGTTTCGTTCCTCGTTAAAACGGCCGCTCGTTCGATCACCGGTGGTTCCATGAAAAATTTTGCGTGCGTAAAAGCCACCTCCATGCGAGTGTTTCAACTAACGTTGTGTACGTTGATTTCCACACTGATGGCAAGAATTAACTTGACACTAGCATGCTTAATTTTCCAATGGGCAAGTAACGGGGGTTTTCCGCGCGATTTTTTCTTTTTACAATTAATCCTTTTCTTTTTACGATGATTCTTATTTTTTTAATAAATGTATTACAATGTCTGGAAACATTCGATGTTGATTTTAACACATTTTTATGCAATTTGGCGTTAGTTTCTTCTTTTTTAATCCTATCGGACACGAACGGTCAACGACAAAAAATTCATTGCACGTACTGGGCAGAGTGCCTGAATCAGCAAACGTGTTCTAATGATGTTATGTACGTAACCCGTTACGTAAACGTGTTGGAAAAATGGCAGTCTCGCTGTTGCAGAAATTGCGGCGGTCAGGATTGCCGGTATGAGTAGCCATATGGGACATTTCCCGGGATATCCTGTAAACGCAGTCATGAATAATGGTTTCTTGGGGATCGTTGGTGAAATTCGTTAATTTCCCAAAATATAAACTTTATCATAGTTCGCTTCTGTTCACAGAAATGTGTGCGCTATTGATTATTTTGTCTACCGTATCTCATTATCCACGATGAAAATTATTTACTTTTTCTACACTGAAGAGGACTCGAACCGTGAGTCAAAACGTATGTAAAATTGTTAACTTTATGCGATTTAGCGTTTACATAAACGCCCTTTAAGGTCGATTTGATTTTATTGATTGTATTTGCACAAATATTTCCAGTGCTGGCTCTTAAGGCATTCTTAATTCGTTATTTAATTTATTTACTTTTTGTCTTATCTGCAGAAAAGCTGCTTGAGATGAATGAAAATTAATAAAACAGGATAACATTTGATTACGCTTTATTAATAAAAGGAAGATTATAAATAATTTATTATTGGATTACGCAGTTTTTCTGCAAAATTGAAATCTGTATTAATCGAATCTCTCTTCTATTCGTGACTTTCATCTCTTGCTAAACAACATAAGTCTAAGTCAATTATCTGCACTGTCTGTTCTCGAAATCAGTGACCAAAAGAATTCTAAAAAGAAGGGAACAATGGCGGCTTTGTTTGATCACGAAGTTCCTCGCGTCCGACTGCATGGGAGCTTTTGGAAAAGTGAACGTTTTCTGGAAAACGTGCGCGACATAAAGGGTATTTGTTTGCCGCGAGCGAATGGTATTGTAGCTATAGATTTTTAGTGGTGGGTTCTCTCGAAAGGCGGCACGTGCTGCGAAGAGCTCCTTTTTCCTCTTTAACTTTCTCCGCTCTCGCTGGCCGAAACGGCATGATTTTTTATCACGAGCTGCGGAAATGACTACATGCTGCCGTGTTTCCCATTCGATTCCGCGAAAAAGAGAGTTTCCCGAAGAAAATCGGGAAGGAAACTGCTTCTTTCGTTCATCGCGTTTTCAACCACGAGTACAATATTTACTGTGTAATATTTTCTATAATATACAAGTTGATTTGTCGAAAGTACACTGAATGCTGTAAGGAGTCGTACTGTTTATATTTTAAACGGCGATGAAGGAAATACTTAGGATTAATTACTATTTCAAAATTGCACAAAAAATTTAAAGCCAAAAAGTGTATAAATCCAGAAGATTTCTTTATTTGCTTTATTCACTTTTATTCATCTATGTGATTTTTTTTTGTATGAACTATCGCGTTGTATTACATGGACACTTCGGATTATACCATAATAAATCTCGGGAAATGCCTGCAAGACTGTTTAGATCGGTTTTAGTTGCAATTTATTTTATGGAACGAGAGGGACAAGTATTCTGTCTTTGAGTTCTTATCCGCTTCTATATTTGATGAAATAGCCATCGTATTTGTACGGAGAGTCTGGTGCAGTAGCATTGCAACATTTACGTATAACAGCCGGTTTTTATTACGTTTACTAACGCAGTTCAATTTAGTAATAAGTGATTGTTTCCAAAAATGATGAATTTTGGTATTTTTATAGAAAAAGAGTTTATTACTTTTCAAATTATAAATTGAAAATTAACAATGAAAAATTTGCGTTATTAAAAGAGCAAGTAATAAAATAATTACGTAACTATTATGCACAAATGCATT
>NJRP01000008.1:784641-807635 GCA_003063835.1 Aphaenogaster floridana
AGATATTTTCTATTATCTGCACACATATTTTAATTTCTTTTACTAAAAAATATAACATTAAAAATATTATTTAAATGAGTTCACGAGATAATCGATTGCATATTTTGTCAGAACAAGAAGATAATCTACCTTCCGCTCAGCAAGTTAATACTTTTTCGCAAACGGGATTTATCACCGGAAGGCAAAATGTAGCGTTGATAACGGTATCATTATTTACACATTTCGGTAGAATTTTCGCTAGAATTCCGCTACGGAAAAACCTACCGGCACACACATACTCGTCGGCGGTAAATATTCTTTGCTGTCTCCGTCGAAGGCACTTTTTCACTTGTTCAACAACCTCGTCGGCCTCGGTGAATTTTTAAACGTGAATGGGATTTCTTAAGGCTGGCTTCGGCTTTTTGTATCCTGCGGAAAAATTCCATCCGCGCTCGAAAAATTCTCAGCGTTCCGCTGCGCTCGACAAAAATCCAACAAATAATTCACGATGCATACGCGCACGGTAAATAAGTTTTCCTGCTCACTGCGTATGCATATATCGTCATTATACACCTATATCTCAGTTATGCGTGCTGATTTCCGGCGTATATTTCCGTACGAAATATATGTATTAACGCGTGAGAGATATATTCTGATAAATATGTTGTTTCATTTATGAAATAAGCTTACTCTTTTTTCATTGATTTTTTTATTGTCATTAGCGATTTGGAAAGAATGGGAACGAACGCATACCTTGTTATAATAAAAATTCTTCGCGTTGGAATTTTTCCCGCGTTTGACAATTTTTCTCGATTTTATAAATTTTTGAATACCTAGAGGCACAGTTTTACAAAATTTACTTGTTGTTTTTCTGAAGTTTGAACATTTCAATCCTAAAATGAAATATTTCTGGAAGGTGGAGTATTTATGAGTAACAAAGTATAATCTTTATTTTTTTTAATGGTAGTATTTTATATATATATATATATATATATGTTTTTATCTTTCCTTATAAAAACGCCTTTTCAGAATCCTTTAAAGTGGGCACGAAAATAAACGTTTATTTATATATGTTTTTTTCAAACAAATTAAACTCGAATTTTAAGATATTTATAAATAAATTTTTATATCGCCAGTAATAATTTGACGGAATTGTTTGGTTTAAATCGACCCAACTGGCCACAATTGATTAAATCACAACATAAATTGTGGCCAGTTGGGTCGATTTAAACCATACAATTCCGTTAAGATATTTAAATTGCGTAAAAGAAATTATTAAATTGATTATGAATTACAAAATTAATAAATGTTACTTAGTTGCACATGATTCATGCAACTGAATTAATTATTCACACGATTAATTATTATACTTTTTATAATTATTCTTAATTGAAATAAATAAATTAATACTCTTTTATATTTAATTTATTCTTTCTCACTTGGACGCGCTTTACATGTAAGTCTTTACTTTATACTCTTTCTTTTCAATTTTATAATTTCTGATGCTTAATATGTTTAATTTTTAGCTTGAAATTATCGCTAGTCTAGCTGAATTGTACTTGAAAAGGACCACAACCCATGGTCGAAACGTCGAAATAAATTCTATATAATCGTTGCCAGTTGTGTCGGTTTCTTATATTACGTTCCTGTTAATACTCTACGTTAATACTTAGTATTGATACTTAGTATTCATTTTTGATAATTTCCATTTTTATATTCATGTATAATTTCTCTGTCGTGTACAGGAGAGATAATAATTAAATGATAATGTATGTAGCTGTAACCATTTTTTATTTTCCACATTTAAAGTGGATGTGTTTTATGCAAGAATTTATCAACATCGTTTTATGACCTCGCTCATTTAAGTAATATCGTTAATGGGAGATTTTATTCAGCTAAATCGCCGCTACTACAAAACAACGTTCACGTATTATTTAACGCAGCGTCATTGAATTTTTGGGCTGCGCAGTTTCGCGTATCTACGCGCATCGGATATATTAATCATAGTCTTAATAACACGAGCAATCTCATGAAATTTACGATCCCATCACCGACGCACAAGTGCATATTGCTGCCAGCAGGCAAGCGCGACACGTTATCATGGAGCATGAAGTAGTTATGTGTCACCGGGCAAATTTTGTTCGGCAACTCCTCGAGCTGCTCCTCGTCAAAATATCTATGCAATATTTATCGGCGCCGAAAAAATTTAGTAAGAATTTAGAAAATTGTGACTGTCACCCCGACTGCGCGAGAGAAGAGGGCAGGTGGCGTTTATGCGAGTCTTGCGCGCGCGCGCGTGTGTGTGTGTGTGTGTGTGTGTGTGTGTGTGTGTGTGTGTGTGTGTGTGTGTGTGTGTGTGCGCGCGCGCGCGTGCGCGCATCAATTTCGTGAAAGCTTTTAAGGGCATCGTCTCCAGCGTGCCGTATTCCCCGCGCGGCACTTTCGTGGATCGACGCGCACTTTTCGATATTCACGATAAAACGGGCTTGTCATCGTGGCTTCGATGCAAAAGAGCGCAATTACATGGATCACTTTGACGGGGGGAGGGGGAAGAAAAAAGAAAGAAGAGGAAGGAAAACGCAGAGATGGGATGACCGGGAAACGCAATGGGTGCCCGCCTCGTGGATGGGGATTTTTCCGCGAAGAGCGCGACGATTAAATAAATTGCGCCGCAGTTCATTAGCAATTTTTTTCTCCCTTTTCCCGCTGAGTTACGTACAAACGAATACCGATTAGTAAACCTGTCGATTCGCAAGTTCCGATTGGAAAATATTCCTCGTGCGCCTTTATATTGCCTCATTTACGCGACTTAAGCCTATTTTATTTTATAAGAAGAAGTTTTGCAATTCTACAATGTTTATAGAACGACTAAATTACAATATATTATCGAGCAGCAATAATCGTCGTATTTCTGATGCTGTGCTATTAAAACTTTTTAATTACACTATTACTGATAGTCGGCGAGAAATTATTGCACGGACTCATTTAGCTTGCGAAAAATGGTAATTCGTATCGAAAAATGATACTTTAAACTGTTTCTGTACAAATAATTTTGTCATAATCAAAATTTGGTAGACCTAACCAAATAATTTGTTTAATATAGGCTCAACCTCGGGCTCAACCAAATATTTAATTACTCCAACCAAAAAATTTGGTCCCTTCTATTTAGTTCCTGCAACAAAAATATTTTTCTTGCTTTAATATTTTCTTTTAGATATTTTTTCGTCTTAATTTTATAATTGTAATGTCAAGATAATATTTACTCTTGGTGCCCAATTTTGGGGATTCCTTCCAAGAGTCATCATTAGAACATGAACGAAAGATCTCATAATGCTGTGTCTTTCATTCCATCTCCTGTGGTTTTTTTACTTACGAGAAATAGAACTCTACCGCGTCCATCTGGCGGCGATGCCGCGTACTGCTCGCGAGTGAGCAACACGTTGTCTTTTCGCTTTGTTGAATTTTGTGCTGTTTAGGTATAATACTTATTATAAATTAATACAATTGGAATAATTACAAATTTTTTGCAAAATTCATTTACTTAATAATACAAATAGTTTTATTAATAACGAATTTTAAATTAATGTTACACTGAGAAAAAAGTACTTAAAAATTTATTTCTGTGAAATAAGATTTATTTGAATACGGCGAAATGAAATTTTATTTCTAGCAAATAAACCATCTAATGTATTATAGCTAAATTTAGCTATGATGACGAAATATACATTTCTGTGAAATATATTTAATTTTTCTCATTAGATGGTTTATTTTCTATAAAATTTCATTTCGCCGTATTTAAATAAATCTTAATATCAATGATAGTAAGGCTCTCAGATATAAAATCAAAAACGATATAATAAAAGCCAATGTGAGCCAACGCCGTTGTCGAGGCGAAACAAATCATTTATTTATTAAATGTACAATATGAATATATACAATACAAAGTAAACGTTTCGACTCTAATTTGAGCCCTCCTCAGTACTAAATTACAATAAAGAATAGATGAATGAATTCGCATTACTTCCACCAAATGAATTAATTAGTAAGTAGAACAAAAAGTAATGAAAGATAAATGAATTAAGTGAATTGACCAAATTAAGAAGAATTTTGTAAAGGAAAGAGTACATTAATGTAAGTAATTTTTAAATAAATCTTATTTCATAGAAATAAATTTTTAAGTTTACACTTTTTTCTCAGTGTAATGAAACCAAAAAAATGAAGCAAATAATTTGATTGCGCTAATTTACGCGAATTTGTGAATTTTGCTCTGTCTATAATAAATTTGGTTGGCGCAAATAGGAAAATATTTTGTACTGCCAATCATAATGTGTATACCAAATATTTTGGTTGCAGTTAAAGAAATAATTTTTTCAGTGTAGAAAGCAATGCAACTGAAATTCAAATTATCACGAAAATTTGTTTAAAACGTTGAAGAGTTATTTAAAAGTACACCGTGCAAAGCACGAGTTTTGTGAAAACGAGTAAAATCGTTAAATATAAACGTTATGTAACAATTTCAATTATACAGATTGAAGAATACGAAGGGTTTTATTCTTCTTCTCATCGGATTTAAAGGTCTTTCTTCTTTTGTCTTCACGCTTTTATTGTACACTTTTATACTTGGCGTTGCCGGTGGTTATCGAGGCGGCAGCCATTTGGCATGAATTCGTGTTATACGGAATTCGTGCTGTACGGAATTGCGGAACAATTAAATAAACTGCACAGCGCTTTCGGCGCATTCTCCCAGACGCTCAGAATTGCAAGCGGAATATCGCGTCTCGCGACGGCATTAAAAGCCGTGCGTGACGTATTCGACTTCCTTGTATTTCGAAGCTCTCAATCATCTCCTTTTCCCCCTTTCCGTCATCTTCTTCCCTTCTGTTTTCCCACGTCGCTTCGCGTGTCGACAGTCTTTCCGCACGTACCCTCGGCAAGCGCAAAACTCACGTACGATACGTGAGTATATAGAGCGTAACTGGATTAGTGGGTCAAAATGCTCGCAAGCGTATTTTTCGGCCAATCTGTGTCGTCGATTTTTCTTTAACGAGGATTTAATCAATTGACTTAATTCTCCGCAATCTTTAGTATTTAATTTATTCAATACTGCCTATATACCTTAACTTTAAACCTTGCCAAACTGGAAAGTGCGCACTTTAAGTTACAATGAAAAATACAAATAAGAGAATGAAATAAATCAACGAATATGATAAAAAACATTCTTTTTTACGTAAAAAATGAATTTTGTTAGAGAATTCCTTGTTATAACAGAACCTTTTTTCTTTAACAATTTGGAGTTGACTTATATTTATGAGAAGAGGTATCTGCGAAGAGTGCTCGGTTTAATAATGCTGTCGGATTTCTCGTTAAAGCGGTGAACGATATCGCACTATACGCATGGCGAGAATCATCGTCGACTTTCTAACGATATGTCGTGTTGGCATCGCCGCGCTAGTGCGAACAGGTTCGATTTTGCACAACGCGCCTCCAACTAATCCATACACCGTCAACATGCTCATCCGACAGCCTCTGTCGCGCAAATTGTGGAGGATGAAGTATAAACCGCTTTAGGCGAGCTTCCGGGCAAAACCACTTGCCGAGCAACGCTCTAGCACTCTACGCTCATTCGCATCGAATGGCCGTGAAAGCCGTTTGCATAACGGAATTATCTCTCATTAAATGCGCTGCTTTCCGTTAGTTATATATGCAGATTAACCGCGATCCTTCTTTTCTTCCAATTATTAGAAATCGTTTACTCGTCGCGCACGATCAATCCCGTGCTGCAAGTTGTAACAATACGCTGATGTAAGCCCGACGAGAAACAAGAAACAGAAATAAATTTTCAATTTTCCGATGTTAATGAGCAAACTTTTATCGCCGGGAAAAATAGATTGCCCGACGGAAGAACGAAACTGCGAAGTGTTATTACTGCTCAACTAATTATCGCATTGCTCATTTCCTCATTTTCCGATATAATGATTATCGATCGACAATTTGACCTGCGCCGACGTTCCTCATCCAATTAGCTCCATTGAGATTCGAAATATGTATCAGAAATATATATATCAAATTCAGAATCGACCTAGATCGAAATAATTCTATTAGCTGAATAAACATGCATTATCTAGTGTCGGATTAAGTTGTTTAATGTAATGAATAATATTACTAATAATGTGAATATTACTATAATACTATTACTAATAATATGATTAATATTAACTAATTTATGACTAGCTATAATCACCCAGATATTGCTAATAGAAAATATTATAAGATAATACTATAAGTGAGTTTCATATTCAGTTGATACGTTATTTCGAAAGTGTTGCCTTCGATTGACTCGGGATTAGAAAAAGATCCGTCTAAGCTTTCCGGCTCGGGTGCATACGGGCGCGCGATCCGAATTGCAAATCACAGAGTACGTGGGAACGCAGGTGCGTTTTTTTTCCGCATTGCGTGAATTATTATTCCGGTATGCGTTCGTCAGCGCTGGTAATTCCATCGTTCGGCACACCGCTGACTGCGTCCGCGCCGCGCGTTATGCATATATTGCTGCCAGTGCTGCCTATGCAGATGCATCTCTCCACCTAATAGTCCATACCGCATGAAATTGTCGCTGCGCCAGCAGGAATTTTGATTCCTCGTGAATCGTCGCCGTCGGCCGTTTCGCCGTCTGTCCATGCCTCGAGCGAAACCGCTTGCACGCGGATTAGAAAGTCAATGGAACCTTCGTTCCTTCCTCGCATGGCTCCTGACACGCCTCGATCGTCGATAGACAGAGCATGATTAAGTCTTCGGGGTATATCATCCGTTAATACTAATCGCTAGACTTAGGCGGGGAGCACACACTTCTCCATAACACAAAACGCATAATGCATAAGGAAATCAGCCAATCACACTGAGAAAAAAAAGCTGTTGCTTCAATTAAAGTGGTATCACGGGGTGCCAAAAACATAAGTAGTTCGTTCAATTGTATTATCAATAGACCCAATATTTGGATTATTAAAACAATGATTGAATTATTGTTATTGTTTACATTATTGCCTGTTTCATTGCGATTGAACTATTTCTAAAACCTATCACTATAGAACTATAGAACTATAGAACTATTGTGAGTGCATATAGAACTCTTGATAAAACTTCCGATTTTTAAAAGTGAGGTGCCAACTTCACAGAGACAATTTACTTACTGTTTACGTTTTTGTATGTGTCACTGGCAAAATCCGCATCAAAATCCTAATGTCCATTTTCACCAATGTAGATTAACTTTAATCTCGGTTTAGCTTACACTCTTTATCTTTTTCTAGTTCTGAAAATTAGAAATAGGTAAGGAGTAAGTTAAATCGAGATTAAAGTTAATCTACATTGGTGAAAATGGACATAAGTCTACTAATCGCCAACTTTATAGATATGTTAAATTGATAAGAGAGTCCGCGGAAATATACAGAGAGATTAATCGATCAGCTGGGTAATCAGAGTTACGCAGCATATAAATCGAGTTCATATGTATGTAATCTTGTATGTCAATTGAGATTATTCGCGCTGCTGTTTTCATGCGCAGAATTGTTGGATTGTAAACAGGAGTGCGATGCAATACTCGTTGATATGAAAAAGTACATCGTATTTACGAGCAGAGTTGTTTTGCAGTATCATATTGTGTGTCAGATCAGATGACGCAAATTAAAGCATAGCATGAGTACCTTGCAAATGAACAGTTGCGAGGATAATTAATTGGGTTCAATTAGAGTAATTCCGATACGGAGGAAAATGTCATATCGAAATGTATTTTTATATTATGATGAAAAAAGTTTATTGGCAAATTATAAAATTACAAAAATAATAACTGCTTAAGAGATACCATAAAATTTTCAAGAAATAAAAATTATCATTTAAAGATATTCGCACGACTGTTATATTTTTAATTATTTTCTATTACATATGTTTTTTACATATATTTATTTTTCTGTATATATATGTATTTACGTAAATTATACAATTACACGTATAAATTATACAAATTATACGAAAATAAATTATACGAAGCTATGCAAAGGAAAAAGGAAATAGAGAAAGACTAATTACGTTTTGCTTCTTCCGTTTTCTCATTTAATGCTTTGTATTCTCACGTTTAATACTTTGTATTTTATTGGTTGACAAAAATATTCTATTT
This sequence comes from Aphaenogaster floridana, assembly GCA_003063835.1. Taxonomy (NCBI): domain Eukaryota; kingdom Metazoa; phylum Arthropoda; class Insecta; order Hymenoptera; family Formicidae; genus Aphaenogaster; species Aphaenogaster floridana. The sequence continues at coordinate 792,788 of NJRP01000008.1, forward strand.
TTGCTTCAATCTCAAAGCACACGGGAGTTTCGTGAAAGATTAAAAGTTACACTAAAGTTGATTTATACGTCGGTTTATGTAGCGATTAATCTGTTCACGACACGAGCAAAACGACGACGGTTCGCCACATTGGCTTCTCTGTTGCAGAAGAGATGAATACCGTGCGTCAAACGTTATTCTCTTTGTCTTTCACGGGCAACCGATTATTCGAGGTGAACAGAGGCGTGATTTTTCGGGGCAACGGATTGGTCCGAAAAATATATTGTTTCAATAACGTTGTTACCGCTACAGTAACTGTTGCATTGCACGACGGGTGACAGCACAAATTATGGTTTTTCCTGTTCGCCCTTGTAATTGAACATTCTGTTAGAAAACTACTTCAATTTTTCAATCAAACAGTGAAATCTGGTATAACGTAGCCTTTGAAATATTTCAGTGCATTGAACGACATTGTGTCGCAGGACAAAATATTCAAAATATTGCAACGATAATTAATCCTTTATAAAGGTTTTCGATTTGAACTAGATTGCTGATTCGGTTTATGGAAAAGCCATTGATTACAAAAGCTAATGTCATTTGTTTTAATTTGTTAAATATTTTTTTACATATTCTTTTATGTGGATTATTAGTAGATAATTTGTTAAAATTGATATAGAATTATATAAGTATATATGTACATAACTTTATTTATGAGCCACAGAGCTCGATAAATAGTGAAAACTATTTTTTTGTTTTGAAATTAACTGGAGATTATTGCTTTTCTTAATAGAATTGAGAAATATTTTTAATTACTGTAACGTTTTAATTGCAAATAGCTCAAATCTTATTATTCAGCAAAATTTAAATAATAAATTTCAAATTACCGGCTATACACTTCTCTTTATATACTCTTTATTATTCCCTTGCGGTTTTATTACATGCTCCGTTTAATTAATATAGCTTAATTACAGTTTCTTATTATTTTTTATCACATCATAATGTTTAATAAAAAAATCTCTTTGTTATAGGTAAAAAGTACACACTTTTTTTTAAAATAAAAAGTCATCTTTAATCAAGTCATTAGCATTTTTGTTGTATAAAGAAACTGCGGTCTAAGGGACATTTTCGCGAATGCAAATTCTTAGTAACCCATCAACAAGCTGAACAGAAAAATAGTTACGTATATATAATAATAAAAATAGTTACGTGTATATAATAATAATTTTGTTGGATTTCACGTTTTGATTTGATAGTACTTGCGCCATTGAAACATAATATATAATAAAACATAAATCTAAATATTTAAAAAATGTTTTTATTGCGAACGGCTAAAAATATTTTACGTGTGGCTGGGATAAAATCGAAATGATGCCGAAATCTGCGGTGACGTCTAGGCCCTTTATTAGCCGGTATTTGAGTGAAACTCAAGTTGGCCCTTGAAATACAAGTTGAAGAGTGCTGAGTTGGCGCGGCGCTAAAGAACAGAAGAGCTTAGTGGACCCTCGAAAGCCGCGTTGCTGCCCGGCTTACAGAAGCTTCGACTACAACTAGAATTTCTTCAAAATGACCGAATTAGCGGCGATATTTCGAAGGGGAATCCGTAGTAATAAACTAAACCTCGGCAGAATGTACTTTTATTTAAGGCTTCAGCACGAATTTATTCACTCAACTGTTGAAAAATTTTCTTGCAAGAAAACAGTTTGTTTCACATTATATTTTTCGTTTCTCTATATTTGTGTGGCAACGAATTTAATGAACTGCATTGTTGATGAGAGACTGCATGTTCACTGATGAGACGTTCACTGATTGTGAATTGTAAACTTTTCTCCCGAGGCTACACTCTGCCAGCACTGCACATTCAAGCGTGTTATTTTAGCTGAAGCTCTTCTTACACATTTTTGTCATTTTAAATCATGTTATTTAACACGATTGAATATTAATGTTTAATTTAATACGATTAAACGTGTTAAATTACGTAATCTAAAACGGCAAGAAACATATAAAAAGAGCTTCAGTCAAATGTGTCATTTTTAGATGTTTATGCGTGTAAAAATAACACGCTTGAATTTGCAGTGAGGCTGCAGCTTTTCTGCGTATTTTTTCGGGATTAAAATTAATTAAGCATTCGTGTAAAAATGAATTGAATTAACGAGAATTCCCTGTTTGCTTTTTGTGTATAACTATACATCGAACAAATAAAACGTGAATACATTTCGCAGCTGAAGTTCGTGACGTAGATAATGGTAATGACGTACATCTCGAAACTGGAAGGTGGCAAGGCTGATAACGCGTTGATCATTTTCCGATTTCCGCCCGTTACATAGTTCCATTGGTCTGTGTTATATATGACTCTTCGCCGTCTTGCTGATGCACTTCATTACTCTAAGTGTTCTCTCTCAAAGCTATTATCGAGATAGTTGAGTAAAATATTTCAAATTGCAACGGTTGCGTTTGTGATCATTTAACCGAAGGAAATCAGCAATTTTAATTGCGGTATCATCGATCATTATAGATAATTCAAAAGAAATAAATTAGCTACGTAATGAAATTTTAATAATTAGATTTATTGCTAATTTAACGAATGTTCCAATTTAATCATTATTTTGATCTAATAATAAGTTTCCCGGAATTATACGTTAAGTAATATCTAATTTAAATAGTAGCAAAAAATCGTCCAATTTACAGACAGTTGCCATTCGGACCATTATATCTCGCTACTCCTCTCCCTGGCGAAATTTCTCCTCTTCCTGTTGCTATTTCCTAGACGTCAGTCGTCTTACGAGTGGCGAGACATGCCGTGATTTGTGTTGTAGCGATCGTAATAAATAACCACTGCAAACAAGGTCCGCGATGTCTTGCCTGATAAATTATTCGCTTCCAACTTAACTTTTGCCGTGAGCTTAGTTTGCACGAAATCGACCATTAGTCAGTGTCCCCCCGGTGCTATTCTCGCGCATCGGGTAGGCGCGTAAAACGAGACAAACTAAAATCGACCATTTATTATGCGGCAGCTGGACCGAGCTTTACAGCGAATGGGAAGCTCGGCTGGTCTTTTTTTCCATTGCAAATGGCTGGATTGGGTTTCATTATAGCACGACGACGAAGCCGCAGTCCTTATTATTCGCTCGCGCAATCCTTTTGTTGCGAACTAGTTAAACGTGTTGATAAAGGTATAATAATAATGAAAGTGAAGTGGCTCAAAGTAAATTTAAATAGATGCGATGTATCACATGAAGAACGTTTTTGTGAAAAGAAATAAATATTTTTGCAGAATATTTTGCAAATGTTTTGCCTATGATTAAAGCTAAAGCGTTATTAATATGAATCGCTGCATATGAATACGAGTGTTGAACATATTACACCGTGTATATTCTGTGTATTTTAAAGCAAATATGTTTTGTAAGTAATATGTCATCTATATGTTTCACTTCCACTCGTATCGCTTTAATAAATAGCTTTGTTAAAGTACAACATTAAAAACCTGCATATTTTTATATAAATATTTATTACGCACTTTTTGTAGCAGCACGTACTGGTGTAATTTGAATTTGTGTTATTTACTTCATGTTCGGTATCTGTTTGTAGCTTGCGCGATCCGAAGTACATTCCTTGCATTATCCAAAATGCAGTAGTCGGGTAATTAAGTTTGTTATTCATGAAAGAACGACAATTATTTTTAGCTATGGCATAACTTAGATTTAATTATATTTCTATCACAATCAGTGGCGGATCCTGTCGTCGATAATGGGGGGGTTTCAGTAAAATTATTGCGCGCATATGCGCTTTATGGAACGCAGCCTATATGATTATTAATAATGATGGCAGGCGACTAACTGCATTTTATTATCTAAATTTTTTAAACGGATGTAGCAAAATTGATTTTTTAAAATTTGGAATGGGGGTTTAACCCTAAACCCCCCCCCCAGGATCCGCCACTGATCACAATAGAAATTAAAGCTCCGCTAAAGTAAACCACTTACATAAAATTAGCTGAGAATTTGCTATCCCATTGTGTTTCAAACGCATGTCGAAAAAATACTTTTATTAATTGATCATAACTTACTATTTATAGTTCGACATTTTCGTTAGGAAAAAATTATTTCATTTTTTGATAAGAAGTATGGCCACCGGACGCACTTATTATCAATTATGATTTACTTACTAGAAAAAAAAATACGTCCTTATCACGTTCACGAAAAAGGCCGAGTGCGAAATGATTAAAAACGTATCTTGCTCGACGGGTGCCGCGTCTCATAAGCATCAAGGAAATTTGTTGCGTTCTTTTAATCAGAGTTTTAGCGATGTGCTCTTTAACACAACCTAGATGGCTGGCGCGCCAACCCAGATTCATGGCGTCGAACTCGCTGTAGCATCGTGCAACTTTGGGCCGAACCCACTTTGAAGCATTATCCTCTGCGAACAATCTACGGACGAATAAGTTTGCGGAGAGCTTTTGCGCGTCACGGCCGGGTGCAAAGCCAAAGAGCAGAAACCTGAGCATTCGAGTGAAACTTTTGGCAATTAATGCCGGTGATCCCTCGCCAGGATAGCAGATTTCAATAACACCGGTCGAACATTTAATATGCGGAGTGATCTGGTCGACTGACCAGAATCCGCAAGGTAACCGAAAGAAGGTTGTAACCGGAAGTTGTAATCCAAAGTTTTTAAAAATAACGTGTCTAAATCTACGATTTTTACTTTATATAAAAGTGAATAACGACATTTTGAGTACAGAGTTTTTTTGCTCTTTGTGTATTGTACTTTTCTGCATTGGTATTTCCAACGATTTAGATGAATCTACTTTGATGATTAAAATTTTAAATATGTAAAGGGCAAAGTCTGATTTTTCGAATACTATTCCCATTTCGGAAGAGGGAGAAAGAGATACATGTTTACAGAAAATAAAAAAGATACTCTCTTGATTTGTTTGCCAATAATAGAAATTAAAAATATTCTTTCTTTATCTGTTTAGAATAAAAACGCGAGAGCTCAATATCAGATGGCCAACTTTAAAATTTCCCTGTGTGAATTGTGCGTTATAGTATATATTATGTAATATATAGTATATATGTGTGTTATACATTTTGCATGAACCCTGACATAGCAACGTCGAGATAGGCTACTTTTCTAGTGCAGAAGAGATCAAAGACTGCTGAGGGGTACCCATTATCCGTACATATTCACAATGGAACGTATGTACATCATAACTAATTATAATGGAGCCGCTCGATAAAACGTATACGTCAGCGCAGACTCTGTCTTTTCGAGGATTAGTTTTTAGCGAAAAAGGAGATTCTTTTGTCATGCAAATTATAAAATTGCTTTGGCGTAAGTAGTAAACAAAGTTACATATAATTAGTGTGTATTATTATGTTAATGATGAGACAAAGAATAATTTTAATATATAAAATTATTCTAATATATAAAACATAATTTTTTGCCTTATAGCTTTATTTGTAAACAATGATTAATTTGTGCACTTATTTAATTATGTAACTTATGTAGCATATATTGAAAAAAATTATGTAATTTTTTCTTAAATCATAAATTTTTTGAGACAAATAAAGAGTCTTTTTATTATGAAAAATTTAGTCAGAAATCAATGAAATCAATACTCTTGAATTTTAACTAAATATTTTAATGATTTTATTTTGATTAAAATTCTGTTAAAATATAGTTTACTGAAGAAACTGAAAAATGTTTAGTATCAACTGGCACTCAAACGAAAACTTTTAATTTTTAATATTGCATAATTTCGTGATACTAAAACTTCCATCAGAATTTTGTTAAGAAAAGAAAAAATTATTTTAAAATTGGGAATTAAAGGAAGAGCAATTTTTGTTACATCTTGCACATTTATAAGAATAAATGTAACATTTTTTTGTTACATTTCTCTCTCTCTCTCTTTCTTTCTCTTTTTTTCTTTTTTGGTTTTTATGTTATGGCGTTGTCTTTAGGCTCCTCCAAGTCTTATGGTGCACTCTTCTACATTGAGAAGAGAGAAATCTTCCTTCTTTCAAGTGAAATATATCGCGACTGGATAGATGTCGACGTTGCTTATCGATAGTGCGACGTTTTGAAATTTCTCACGTGGAAATTTCAGCGTATCGCGAAATATTCTCCACACGTATGGATAGTCATATTTGCGTGTATCGGAAAAATAGACGAAGAGAAAATTTCATAGGGCGAATACATGTTGCAAATATTCACGATAAATTGACATAATCATTTGTTAATCCGCATTATTCTTGCTTAGTTACTTCGCTGAATTTTCGTCAAAACCGAAATATCAATGGATTTCTCTCGTTGAATGCAAATAATGTCGATTTTATCAGTATTCAATGCACTCGTTAATCTCCATTAATTTTTGAATGGTATCTGGTGCCGCAATTCTATGCATCTCGATCGGAAACATTGAGTTAAAAAATTTTTTACGGCAATGTGCATGAGTAAAATTTCGATCTCAAAATAAAAAGCAATAGCAAAAGAATGTAAATTATTTATTAGACGGATTTAAAATAGTATGTTCACGTACCCACATAACATTCTATGTATATGCATTTTTTTCCATAATGTGAAAATAATATTTTGTACGTTAAATGTATATACATCTCATATACCTGATTCGAATATACATTATGGTATACAATGTGTATATCCATTAATGTATTTGGTATGTATGTACAGCGCACAATGTCAAATGTATTCTTAACAAAATAATTATATCACAAAATTGCGATACCTAACTCAATCCAAGTGATATGTATTTTACAAAAAAATGTTTGAAATCTTTAAATGCGCCAAATATACATGTACATATATATACATATATATATTATCTCGAAAAATAGCTGTTGTACAATTACTTTAAAAAAATAAAGCCCCTGTGTGTGTGCGCGTGCGCGTGCGTGTGCGTGTGCGTGCGTGTGTGTGTGTGTGTGTGTGTGTGTGTGTGTGTGTGTGTGTGTGTGATAGTATCTTTAATTTTTAAATAATAAAATAATAAAAACCCAAGTATATATATATATTAGAATTTTATAAGATTAAAAATTTTTTAATCTAACAGAATTAAAGAGTTAACAGTACAAAATAAAAAAAATTTAATTAAAATCAAATCAATTTTTATGTAAAAAACTTGGCGCTGCCAAACTTCGAAAAGCTATTGTAATCTTAATGTAATATTCAAATTAAGTTCTGTATTACTACTTATAAATTGTATTCTGTATTACTACTTATAAATTGTTTTCATAGTTTTTCTTATTCAGTTTAGCAGCGCCAAGTTTTTTTACATAAAAATTTATTTTATTTTAATTAAATTTTTTTTATTTTGTACTGTTAACTCTTTAATTCTGTTAGATTAAAAAATTTTTAATCTTATAAAATTCTAATATCAAATGTATATACGTCTCAATACATGATTCGAACATTATGGTATATGATGTGTATATCCAATAATGTATATGGTATGTTTGTATATACAGCGCACAATGTCAAATGTATATACATCTCTTATACATGATTCGAATATACATTATAGTATATAATGTGTATCCATTGACGTATTTGGTATGTATATACAGCGCACAATGTCAAATGTATATACATCTCATATACATGATTCGAATATAAGGTAAACGTCCCAATGGCCGGACATAAACCTATATCCGAACACTTACACAAAAATTTGTTATTATTAATCTTAAATGCTTTTTTTATTATAATATTAAAATTTAATTTTGTGTATGTGTGTGTGTGTGTGTGTGTGTGTGTAATCTTTAAATATTTAAAAATTACACAGAAGCATTTGAGATTAATAATAACAAGTTTTTGTGTAAGTGTCCAGATATAGGTTTATGTCCGGTCATTGGGACGTTTACCTTACATATTTTTACTTAAAAAGCGGTCCTTTAGAAATCAAAATAAATAAATGTTCTTATCCTCGTTAATAGGCATTCTTATTTTAATTTTTTACTGCTATTGCGTTTATTATCACTATGTTCAAGTCGGTTTCAGTATTTTAAAGATGTAATATTGTAGTTACATTTTTTCTATTTCTTAAACTTTATATTCTTAAAGAATTGTTGCCAAGATAAGTATGAGTTTATTTATCCATCTGCCTGTTACTATTATCTCCATAAAAACTTGAAACACTTGAAACGAATTTAATATTAATATCAGATTGTAGATTAAGGTGAAGTGTACTTTCGGTGAAATACAAATTTACTCGGTACTCGGCGCGCTGTTTCCTCGGTCGTTGCGAAACGCCTGATAGATAGCAAGAATTTCCGAGCGGCCCGTGGGATGGGCAGCACGTGTGTGTCTCCTCCCGGTAGAAGGAAAATACAACTGGAAAGAAGCACGTGAGCACTGAAGTCGGGCTTACAACCCGAAGTGCCCTTAAAATTCAAATTCCACCGGCGAGTTCCCGGCCGAGATGGAACTTACTGTTCTCATCGCATCAGATCGGCACGTCTGAATAAATGACGAACAAATTTCGCGTTGCGATGGAATTCATTGGAATTTAAATAAACGCTTCGACGTAGAACGGCGGAGCTGTTTCTTTTTGTTACAGGATGCGTATCTTCTCACAGACTCGGATAATTTCAATCTTAGCGTTGCGCGCGGCAGCCTGGCTGATCATTTTTGCATACAAAATGCAATACGCGATTCGTAATGTTAAAATGACAACGCATGACATGCAAATCGAAAAATTTAAATTAACATGAAAATTTCATGGAAATATCGAGCGACGATTTACGGTATTGGTAGAACGAATTTCTCTTTGTATTATCCCGTGGAATTGTAGAAGCGGTGAATCGCGGAAATTTCACTGCAAATCCAAGCGTGTTATTTTAGTTGATGCTCTTCTCACACATTTCTTGCTGTTTTAAATCATGTCATTTAACACGATTGAACATATTAATTTTTAATTTAATACGCTTAAATGACGTTACCTAAAACGGCAAAAAAGATGTGAAAAGAGCTTCAGTAAAATGTGTCATTTTTAGATGTTTACGCGTGTAAAAATAACACGCTTGGATTTGCAATGTTATCGCGGTAAATGCACGGTTCGTTCATTGTCTAGCTCGCTATGATCAAGAAATCGCACCGCTTTCCCGGCCCCGCCTGCATGATCCCAGGTAGCAAGCTGACGTTATTTGTCGTTATTTTGACGACATTAGACGTCATTTTGACGAAAAATAACGTCAAAATGACGACAAATAACGTCAGCTTGCTACCTGGGATGTGCATGGGTTTTCGCATGCCAATAATTACTCGGATCATCGCGTATCGGAGTAAAGAGAGATTAAAAACGCGGAGAGACTCTCGTTTTGTTCTTGTCCGCGTACTATTTTCTTTTATTCGTGTTCACGCAGTAGCGGGATTAAAGCCGACGGCTCAAGATGGAGGATTCCTGCGGGACTTCCACGTTCGCAGTTCGCTGCGTATTTTTTTTGCCGGTGTTCAGTACAGCGTGAGCTTATCGTCGTTAGTTCAGCTATGTCTATGTTGTGCAAATGTTCGCGTCATATCATTTGCATTATCGCGCTTACCTCTTTATATCCTACCGGGCTTGCTGCGTTTTTTCACGGACTTTTTTTGTCTAATTGAATTATTCCATGACATGTCGTAGTGTCCATAGCTTTTGGTTTATCAGTGACGGAGTGAAGATTTTCTTTTCATGAATTAATCTATGAATGTGCAAATTTGCAGGGATAATGAGACATGCGCTATAATATGAAAAAATCTTTTTCTTTTTATTTCTTTTTATTTCCGCATTTCGTGTAATGTCGGAACTTGTCTGGTGAGTTCTTTGTCGCACACAAATTGTTCAGTTAAATTTCAGGCGAGGCAACTTTTAGCATTAATCATTAGGACAATTTGCAGTGGAGAGAAAGTAATTTCTTTTCAGATTTAATTTATTCCAATGCGAAGAAAAAAAATTGCCCCGTCAGTGTTAAACATTTTTCTCGAATTGGGTTGAGATTTTATTGAGGTTATTTTACGTTGAATATTTCATATTTTCCCTCTGTATAGTTTTAGTATCCCAGATGCAAGCTTTCTTTTGATGTGGTCGTTTGGTATTGAATTGACCGGGGAATAAAACTAAATTTTTCACAGTCGCCTCCTTTTTCAACGCTGTAAGAAATGTGGAAGGCATGCTACACGTGTGAAGAGCACGTTCGAAATATTTAATACGACTCTTATAAAACTGCGGTCAAACAGAACAAATTTATGTGTGATACGCGATGAAACATTTTTCGATTCGCTTTGACATTACAAGAGATTAAGTTTCAGCATTAACATTTCTCAAAATGTTATATTCTGCTATTTATATCGTTATTGAATTGATCAACGAGAAAGAGAGTATATATAATTATATAATTTTATTTAAATTATATAATATCATATATTTAGTGAAAAGATATATATATATATATTTTTAAGATTTATATAATCTTTAAGATTTATATAATCTTTAAGATTTATATAATTTTGTGCTAATTTACCTAATTCATTAATTTTTATTTTTTAAATTTATTTCTTGTTCCACTTACCTATTAAGCTTACTTGGTAGAAGCAACGCGAATCTCATTCACACACACACACATTCATTTTTTATTTTCGTACTAAAGAGGACTCAAATTAGAGTCGAAACGTTTACGTCACTTGTATATTTGTAATTGTATTTTAATAAATAAGTTATCTCGCCCCAACAACAGCGTTGGCTCACTTGACTTTTTTTTATATTATCTTGATTTTATATATTTTTCTTAATTTATTAGAAATTTAGATGATCTTATCACTCAATTCGCGACATAATTGTAACGATTGCTTTCCGTTTAACAATCATAAGACAGTGTAACGAAATTGGACAAAATAATATGTCATGAATCTTTTAAACAATTTATGCAGTGTCACGTATAAACCAAACGAATTTAAATTAACCATAATAAATATGTTCGTTAGATCCGTGCCATTCATTCGTGTTATCCCTCGAATTTGTGGAAGTACATATAGATCTACATTATATTAACATAGCGGCGGACCGCATGGTTGCCGGTGACATATGAGAAACAGTGGATAAAGACAGATTTTGCAGACACTCCAATCTCGAGTACGAATTCATGAACAAGGGATAATCTCATGGGGTCGCAGCTTGACATATCTCTGTGTTAAAACGGATGAGTCATAGCAATGTCTAATTGTGGGAAATCTTTTTGGGCCTTTAAATACGCATTCAATTTTTATATTATTTACAAAATTTGATTATATATATATAAATATATAAATATATAAATATATAAACATATAAATATATAAATATATAAATATATAAACATATAAATATATAAATATATAAAAATATGTACATATATATATATATATATATATATAGATGACTAATCGGATTTTGTGAATTATATGAAAATTCAATGCGTATGTGTGTATCAAATACACTTTAATATAAATAAATAGATAGATAATAACAAGTATATATCATCTTTGCTATCGTATACTTAAATGCATTTACATATAATCTCTAAGCAAAAAAGAGGTAACAACTGAAGATAGACTGGGACGTTGGGTAACTTCGCCACAAGAACCCGATCCCTCAGCGAATTTCTTCGAGCTACTTTCGCGACTGTCGTGGAATTCTTACATCGAATTCGCTTTCGTAGCTGTGGTCGACCTTTGTTCGCTTTTTGTATTTCTTCGAGTAGCGATGTATGTATATACCCGCCGTCGTCAAAGACCGCGGGCGATTGCGTTCCTCCCGGAGGAAAATATCGGGCGACTCTCCGATAAATGTTAACATTTCCGTGAAGTCTCTCTTCCCTATCCCCAATTCGAAAGGATTCTAAATAATAACGTAGGTTTCTGAAAACCTCCAATTGCCAAGCATTTTTTTAAGCAAAGTGGTTACGATAAAATGCATTTAATTTCTTAACCGCCTTTTTGTGTGTTTCTCTAATTTGTGTGTGCCTGTATATAGGAATTTTACTTTGCTATCGGTTTGACATTTTTACTGTATCTTACAGAAGTTTACTTTCTCTTCATACATATTTATATTATATAAGAGAATGATTTATTACTTCTTGATGAAAACTTAAAGCACATGCATCGAAAGCTTAACATCTTTATAGTGTTTATTTATTTTATAACAATCGATGATGGGTAAAAGATTACAAAATTGTGGAGAACGTCCCGTAGGATATTATGATTCATCTGCAAAACAGACCTATTGGTTGAAGGAATAAAGGGAGGATAGATCAGCGACATGAAAGGGGGAAACGTTTATTGCCTGCTTTGAGAGCTCATCTTGCCGCGATATTACCACCACGAGTGATCGAGAAATAAATTCGCCTAGGGAGCATAAGTGATTGCCATATACGTAATTTGTCACATACCATTTGCTTCGTTTCATTCTAATGAACAGACTGATTGCCACTTTCTCAAGTGTGCTATAATACTCTATTAATGGGGAGCGCAAGTTATAATCGCTGAAACTTGTAGGTTTGTCTTAATCTAAGGTATGATAATATTCTTTGCCGTAAGAAAAACGACATGTTAAGAAATAATTTATCGACTGAAGGATATTAATTTATCTTTATAAGTCTAATCAAAACTTCCTGGAAATTATATATATTCGAATAATTGAATACTTAAATTCTGATTTGTATATTTCAACTTTTTAAATACATCTGCTGATATCTATATTTCGTAAATAAATCCTGCGTTAATAGATTCTTTAAATCTGTGTTTTGTCGGTGTAGGAAATGCAACTTTCTATGTAAAAGCTACAGAATAACTTAGATATTTTAAGAAAAGACTCGGCTTCCTCGATTATCGCGTTACACCTCGTAACGCGGATAACGCCACAAAACTTTCCAAGTTTGCGCGTATTGTTGCCCAAGTCGCCCTTTCGCTGCACCTGCGAGTCGTTTATCACCTGGTCTAATAAATGCAATATTCACGCCTTAGAGAAATGCCGCTTTACTCATAATACTTTAGCCGTCTGTTTGTTTCGAAAATTGTACCGATCCTTTGCGAGAAATAACGGAACAGCTATAAAGGGTTAATCGCATATTTCCCCTTGTCTCTACTCGTGCTTGCCACCCCTTTTACTCCCTTCCAACTTCCCTCTTTCCTCTTTTATTTCGCGTGGACAATTTAAAAATCTCTTTGTTCCCTTCCACGTTTCGAAAGACTCATCTTCTCGCTTCTCTCTTCAAATAAATCTTTTAGAAATTACGTTACTTGTGTACACGGGCTTGTATACTTAACCGAAATATCACGTTTCTAATTACTACAAAGAAGGTCATTTTTGAATATTCTTTGCCATTCTTTAGTTACCTTTTTCTCAGATCGCTTTCTTTGCTAATTATATTATATATATTAACATTTTCTGTTTTCTAGGAGATACAACGTGTACAGCCATATTATTTTTTTAATTAAAAAATAACAATAAATACAATGTATGATATTGATGCTAAAAGTTATATAAATTTTATATATCTAAATTTTAATTCTTTTTTCTCTTTCTATATACACTGAAAAAAAAATTCTTGGTAAACTTGTGAGATGCATTTAGTATACTTTCTTTTGAAGTATTTGATTATTATTACCGATTATAATAATAATAACAAAACATTTTGTAATAATTATAAATATTTGTAATAATTATAAAAGAGCAAATTTTGTTTAGTTGAGCCAACTAAATTATGTAATACTTATTATACGTTTAGTTGAAACTATTTCACCAAGGTGCTTGGTAACATTAACCAAGCCTAGATTTTTATAACCAAGCCTTTCTTTCAGCGTATTTGATATTAGAATGTACGTAAAGAGAGAAATTAAAGGTTTACTATTTAAGCTAATGCTTTCCTTTATTGTGCTGTTTCACTGATCATTTTGTATTGCTTTACCGAGGTATACGTTTCACGTGGTTATATACCGGATTGAGAACTTGATCACGTGTCGCATTTCAAAGATTTCTTTCTCCGGTCATTTGTGTCTATCGGTGCGTGATCCTGGAGAAGGGTATCGTGTCGCGAATTTTGCCGAGCCCGTCACAAACGCACGTAATCCAAATCCAATGTGATTCCCGGGAAGTGGAAAGTTTTTCCTTTGATCCTGTTTACCTGTACGGGTCAGATCTCATACGGATTGCAAGGTCCAATCTACGTTGAGACTTGCAGTATCAAATAATGTTACGTACTAGAATTGAGTTATTATACTAAAATATATGAAACTTTCGTAATAGTAGCATATTTTTTCACCTACATTTAAAGAAATTACACGGAGAGAAATGTTTACATCACGTGTCTCGCGTTGAGATCGTTGCACTTCGAGAGAAAGTCTCTTAAAATTTTTAATAATAAGCAAGAAACTTTAATAATTATAAGAACCATTGACGACAATCAATGGTTTATCAAGATTATTCGAGATAGTCATTGTGAGTGCTCGCAGTAAGTCCACGGGGGAGTTTTAATTGAAGGAATTCTAAATTAACACATTGGTAGCCGCTGACATAGTTTTACGTCATTTCGAAATCCGTAGCTGGTTGCCGCTGACGTAATTTTACGTCATAAGCGTTTGAACGCAATTTAAAAAGTGTGCAAGTAGAAACTTGCACATTGCTTTCTCATAGTTTTTAAGTGTGCAAGTAGAAACTTGCATATTGCTTCCTCATTTTAGTTGGTTCACAAAGCTTCCTCTATGAGGAAGCAATTAGTTGATTCACAATGTTTTCTTTATGAGGAAGTTTTTTTACTTCTTTTTTTTAGTTTGGCTTCCTCGTAGAGGAAGCTTTGTGAACCAACTAAAATGAGGAAGCAATATGCAAGTTTCTACTTGCACACTT
>NJRP01000008.1:819679-833516 GCA_003063835.1 Aphaenogaster floridana
AAAGACACAGCATTATGAGATTTTTCATTCATATTCTAATGATGACTCTTGGAAGGAGAGTCTCCAAAATTGGGCACCAAGAGTAAATATTATTTTGAAAGTAAATGTTATTTTGACATTACAATTATAAAATTAAGACGAAAAAAATATCTAAAAGAAAATATTAAAGCAAGAAAAATATTTTTGTCGCAGAAACTAAATAGAAGGGACCAAATTTTTTGGTTGGAGTAATTAAATATTTGGTTGAGTCTATATTAACCAAATTATTTGGTTAGGTCTACCAAATTTTGATTATGACAACAAAATTATTTTTCCAGTATAGTGTTCGATAATAATTTCATTAAAAAATTTATTATTAAGTAGAAATAGTTATAACGAATGGGATAAAAATAAATGAAAAATATTTTTCGCAAAAGATAAGATATCTTACGTAAAGTTATAAGAAGAGATATTTCAGCTATCATACTTTTGAAGTTTTAAGTGAAGAGTACGATGTATATCTGGATGTACGTGACGAAACGAAAGCGAGAAAAATATCGGACGAGCGGATTCAATCAATTAACTTACTTTTTCGAGCGAGTAGAGAGTTGCAAGCGGTGAGTTACGTAATTTTAATTAGTCAAATCGCAAGCCGGAGGGTTTAATGGGTTGGCGTGCAACCGCGCTGATCATCCAAGAGGCTAGGCAGTTAAACGACTTCGTCAGAGGGTTGATACAAGATCACTTCCGCCGCGGCAAGTTTTGCCGCTCGTGTGTTTGCTAGTTCATTTAATCAGACTTAATCAAGCGCGAAGCTACTACTGCGGCGCATTTGTGTAATCACGATGCGTTTATTTTGACGGTGTTCATTGCTATCAAAGCAGAATTTCGTTGCGGTTACGTGTGCTCATTAGATCGACCGATTTCAAACAATTAGCCCGCTTAAATCGAATATTAATTAAGCCGCTAGTTTAAGTACTTTCTCTCAATATGGCAAAATTATCATAGATAATTATTTAGTTTATTTTTCTTGATCATTTCATGATTGATTATTTTCAATCATGTGAACACATATTCATAATAAATGTTTAGTGCTAATTAATAGATTCAGGAAACATGTTCAGTGATATTTAATTAATTATTATTATTATATTAATTTCCATTTAATATTTCTATTTATTGATCTAATAATTAGATTGTATCTTCATTAATTAAAAATACTTTTGGATTAACCTTTTCGAGATAATTATAGCTCCAAAATTTTGATTTATTTTACAATTCGACGACTGCAATAATTATTCATGGAATCACTCGAAAAGCGCACATAAATATAAAAGCTTTAACTGTGATTTAGCAGTATCTATATCGCTTATTTGATAGATCCTCTTCTAACCTAACTCCGTATGCATGTCGCGTTTACGCATATTCATTTACATAACATTGCATTCGCATATATCGGCGGACATCAGCCGTGATTAACTTTACGAATCGACGTTCGTATTCGCCGCGTACCGTTTTCGCTCGTAATTAAATTAGGGTCGGGACGGGGCACTTATGCAACTTTTACTCAAGCCACGTAGCGTTGTGTAAATTCAAATGCATTCGCGTGGCCCAGATTAGCTTCGGAGTTTAATGCACCTGGAAGTATAACCAGGAAACGTTCGAGTCGAGAGGAAATATTATACCTCCGATATGAGAGAGTTTTGAAGAGAAATACAGCTATGCACACAAATTTTTTTTTCTTCTCCTTTTTTTTGTAGCCTCTCTCAAATGTCGCCGGCAGAAAACTAGGACGGCTATGAAACAGAGATCCGGAGTGAAACATAAGCTTTGTTCTTGTCTTCACTTGACAAAAGTATTACATGTCGCTGGAATAATGGAGATTATCAACATGATTTATGAAGGAATAGCGAATATCACGTCCGCTTTTCCAAACACATTTAGCATATAATACATATAATATATTAGAAAGAGTATATTTTATATGTAATATGAAGATAGAATGAGCTTCGTAGAGGAAAACGAAGCTTGAACTTTCATTTGTTTTACTACAATTTTTTTTTTTTAAAAGACATGGTATTATAAATTATAAAAGACATAAAAATGTATTACTTATATATAATATACAAATGTATTCTCTTTGCTTAATTAAATGTTTTACGTAGAATTTTATAAGTAATAATTTATTTCAGAAAAAAATTTTTACTGTGTGTAATATTCTGTAAATTTTATGAGAAATTCAATAGACTCACATTACCGAGATAAAAATTAATTCTTCGCATCGAATATTTTCGGAATGCTTTATGACGTTAGCAGGTTATTTTCCTATTTTAATCATTTTAATATTATTTATAAATAACATTAATATAAAGAACTGTATGTCAAATTAGAATATATATATATATATATAAAGTTAAAGTTATAATGTCATAAAATATTGAGTTTTGGTGGGATTTATGTTGCAGATTTAGAGTCTGTTTATTTATTTTATTTTAGTTTATTTAGTGAATGAAGATTTAGACTCAGTTTTAATTTTATAAGTTTTAATTTTAAGAATGAGAATAAAAGTGGTGCAATGTAAAGTTAAGAACATAAATGTATAACAAATTGTAAACCGGAAGCCATCCTAAGCCGCAAGGCAAGGATTACAAATAAATAAATAATAATAATACAGAACTGTATGTAAAATTCTGATCTGGACACACGAAGTATAGTTTACGATATTTATCGCTTACACGTCAAGAATTATCGACATTTTTGTTAAGATGGGATTATCTGCAGGCTGGTCCCAAAATTTGTAGACGAAGTGTGTAAGAACGTGTCGCTTGTCCTATATTATAATTCAAGAGGCTTCAAATGACTCTCGAGGAGGCAAAGACGCGGCACGAGTTCGAGTAGCACCCCTTGATGCTTCCGCCTCGGCAATCGCGGTCCGCGGTCGTAAATTTTTGAGCGCGGACGGTATTTTCGGTGCTGACGATCGCCTTTTCTCGCGTGCGGTAGCGAAAAGTGCCGTTCGCGGGCAGAAATTTACGATGGACGATGAGGCTGCGTCGCGCTTTGCCGGCGAAGGCAAAGGAGACCCCGGGCACCTCGCCGTCTTCTTCGATAGCTTCGGGAGAATTATTAGCAAGGGCCGGGTACGGGGCGGAATCTCGTTTGGAAAGCCGCTCACGTAGCCGATACATAGCGCATTCGGACTAGGGCTTATGAGCGATCTTCACTTCGCCGCCGTAAATTCGGCAGCGGCAATTCGCAGAGGAAAGGGAGAAAGAGAGAGAGAGAGAAAAGGGAAAGGAGCGAAGAAAAAAAGACGCTGCCTATCACGTTTCATATGTGCGTACACTGAAAAAATTATTTTTTTAACTGCAACCAAAATATTTGGTAGACACATTATGATTGGCAATACAAAATAGTTTACTTACGCTAACCAAATTTGTTATAGACAGAGCAAAATTTACAAATTCGTTTAAATTAGCGCAACCAAATTATTTGCTTAATTTTTTTGGTTTCATTAACATTAATTTAAAATTCATTAACATTAATTTAAAATTCGTTATTAATAAAACTATTTGTATTATTAAGTAAATGAACTTTGCAAAAAATTTGTAATTATTCCAATTGTATTAATTTATAATAAGTATTATACCCAGACAGCACAAAATTCGACAAAGCGAAAAGACAACGTGCTGCACACTCGCGAGCAGTACGCGACACTGCTGCCAGATGGACGCGGCAGAGTTCTATTTCTCGTAAGTAAAAAAATCACAGGAGATGGAATAAAAGACACAGCATTATGAGATTTCTTCATTTATGTTCTAATGATGACTCTTGGAAGGAGAGTCTCTAAAATTGGGCACCAAGAGTAAATGTTATTTTGACATTACAATTATAAAATTAAGACGGAAAAATATCTAAAAAAAATATTAAAGCAAGAAAAATATTTTTGTTGCAGGAACTAAATAGAAGAGACCAAATTATTTGGTTGGAGTAATTAAACATTTGGTTGAGCCTATATTAACCAAATTATTTGGTTAGGTCTACCAAATTTTGATTATGACAACAAAATTATTTTTTCAGATACTCCGCATTCGAGCATATTCCGCATAATTTATAAGAGGCCGATCGATGGCCCGTGCCCTCCACTCGCCACCGCCGAACCTCCCTAGGATATGCGTCGCGGTATCGATGTCCGATATATCGAAGGTTTGATTAATGCACCGAATTTGTGCTATGTATCGTGCATAGCGCTAGCTCAGTCCCTCAGCAAATGCTGCCCGGGTCGAGATAGATTTAATGACAACAGCTGCCGCCGTTCCCTGCCTCGCCCGCGCTTTGTTAGTGGATTATTTCGTAGTTAATGAACGTTTATAATTGATAAGTTTATAGTGACGCGTGGGGAACTGTAAAGAACATTAATTAACGATTAAGGGAACCTATTATTGCTTGTCGACGTTATTGCTTGGTACTCATTTGTATACTAACGTCCGGTTCTAGCGATAATCTTTGGTTTATACGAGACTTTTGCATTAGACAGTTTCTTTTAGTTTCCTAAACATTGCATTTATGCATTGAATATATGTTTACGATTTATACAAATTTCTATTAAACAATAATTCAAATATCCTAAAATTTTGAAGAGAAAGAAGAAAGAAAGTTATTAAACGCTACATAATTTCAAGGCTATGCTGACTGTAATACACGACTTTTGACTATAAGTCTACGGGTTGATCGCCCGTCTTTCTTTCCGATGTTTAATGTAGCATACGATCGAAACGACAGGCCCGAGGAAACTGCAGACGCAATCATTCGGCATCGGCGACCGATTTGCCATAAAGCCTACGCGATTCTACCGGAGAATAGAATATGTAATTTATTGACAATTTGGAGTAACCCGTGAGAAAAAGGCGAATAAATGTGTGCAATCCATGTCGTGTAATATAGACACCGGCCACGGCCACGGTGCTTTAAAAATCGATTACTTTCCATTCATCGTTTAAAAGCTATTTTGAAACTTCGCAGAACTTAATATCTGGTTAACTTTTGAACGACGCTTAATCAGGGGAAGAAAAATAGATTTTTAAATGGATGCGATGCAAAAGATAATATCATGGCGTTGTACCGCGAAGAGTAATCAGGAATTAATTGAAAATTAATGAGGTCTTGCTAATTTTTTTCAAGTGTAGGATTAAGTTTATACGCGATGAATAAAAAAATTCGTTTTTTCTTCTCAAATTTTTATCGACATTGAAACTTGAAGTGCAGCCTTGTTTATTGTATGTACATTAATTTTCATGGTACATTGTTTGTAAGTACAATGTAATAAAAATAATTGACAATGCAGTGCAAAATAAAAAAGTATTCAGGCGATTTTTATTCAAATCTGCGTACGCGGTTGAAAAGAGATTTTCTCGATATATCACAAATCTCGTGAAAGATGAAAAATGGAAGCTCTGTGTTTCCACGTCATTATTCATATAAAATCCATAATATATTTCAACTGTTTGAAGACCCTTTACATTTTTTTGCCATGTGGGTGGCAATCGTATTACGTAACAATTTATCCTGAAAGAGTTGGCTGCTTTGAAGTTCTTGCTCCCGCGTGCCTTCATTTTTCAGTCGCTGACCGAATTTCTGAACAAAGTTCGCCAGAATGAACCACGGGTGTGGGATTCGCCGTGCTTCATCATGGCCTGCACTCGGCCGTGTAACGGCCTTTAAATTCGCGTTTACACGTGTCGTCGTTCCAAGCCAGAACGGTGCACCCGAATAAAAATGGTGGCGGAGAGTGCGTTCTCGTTCAGATGCCGCACGAAAAGCTCGACGTCGCCGAAGTGGCGACTCCGCGCCGCGCCGGTTCGCCGCTCGTAATTCTCCGCAGAATGAAATAAAATGCGAGCTGCGAGTGCCCGTCTTTTAAGTCGCGAATGGACGAGCGTCTTCGCTTTCCATATATTTCCCGCGTGAGATCAGAGATGGTTCAAAAACACTGTACTGGTTGTTTTCGGTTTTAATGACTGGAAAATAGAAATCATATTGTGCTAGATACGAAAAGAAAAAGGATAGTGATTTCTTTTATTTTACAGGAACAATGTTAATTACCATAAAAATTATTTACCATTATTACCATAACAAATTATTACCATAAAATCTCCATAAAAATTATTTTGAAATTAAAATCCTGTTTTACATATAAAATTAAAAATTAATTCTTATTTCAATAAAGCATAGAACAAGTATATTTTTCGTATGTATCGTTTTCTTAAATGCATATTTGAAAAATTTTGCAATTAGATAAGAACATTTTAATTTCTGTGAATGTGCGCAGATTTCTACAGACATCAATTATCTCCATAACGAGTGAATAGATAATTACGGAGAATAAACGAGATTGAAGGCACAAAGGCACGTTCTCCAGGAAGAGTACTCTAATGATTGACGTTGAAGTTACTTTCTTCCTGATGTAGAGCCTGATGGAGAAAGTTGCAGCAAGTGAAAGGAAGTCAATGGGTGCTTACGAAGAAGCGCTCGGGGTTAGGTTTTGGTATAGCATATGTTACGTGCACTATAGCACATACAGCCTATATGCTACAGTGCACGTAACATATGCTATACCAAAACCTAACCCCGAGCGCTTCTTCGTGAGCACCCCCATTGAATAAATTTTTAGTTTAAAATAATTTATCCTTTATATTCGTGCGTTATACTGGAAAATAACAGTTAAAGTATGCTTATTAGAAAACAATTAGACTTTTCGAAAAAGTTGCTTCACTGTAAGATCTTTTTGTAGTGTAATGAAATAAGGATTACAGCGTTAGCAAAATCTGTTGTGTACACCGAGAAGCAACTAAAAAACTATCACGTATTTGCTGCAGCCATTGACGTGATCATATTTCACCCGTTCTACCATGTTCATGAATCAAGGCGTGTTTATTACCATATCATCCCGAGCACCCATTAAGACGAAATTACACGGTTCAATAGTGACTATTCCAGATCAGGAATTGAATTTGTTTCGAAGTCTGTTAATCTTAAATAATTTACACACGAGGGGTAAACCGCTGAGGGCTTTGCGGTGTACAGATTTGGGGCATTAGTGGGCATTACTAGGGCACATTAGTTGGCATTACATAAAAAATTCACTAGTAATGCCTAAAAATTGTATACTTTTGTGTATTTTTAGTGTACTTTGTGTACTTAGTAATGCCCAATTTTGGGCATTACTATATAGGCATTGGTGTACACAATTTTGGTCAGCGGTTTACCTCTCGTTTACACATATGACGTTTGATAAAAATTAATTTTGTAAAATAACACGAAACTGTATTGGGAGAAATCTAGTTTACACTATTCGAAAAGCAGTGCTGCATACTTTTATATTTTCTTCAAAAGTCGATGTATCTCTTTTATTTTTTACAAAATTTAATTTTCAAGAGTAAAATTTTTAAATCTTGATTACACAACTTTAATTTGAATGGCTTGTCGAGATCTTTGAATATGTTACAAGTTTTGAGAAATATTGTTAATCTAATAGATATTATTTTTTTGTTTACTATTTTTACTGCGCGGAATCGTTTTTTTTACAATTTAATAAAATATACCGAGGAGAACAAATATATCTTGTAAACGAACCGTGTGAGTTAGCCTTTAGCATCGTCGAGCGAATATTCGCTATCGAACAAAAGCGAATCCAGCATAACGGATGACAGACCGACGCATCGTCCCTTCTCATGTAAGGCTGAAGTTCGTGGGCATATCATTTTATCAATCACCGATTCCCTCCAATTTTGACTAAACGATATTTTTACTGATTGTAGATTTTACATAAACAATTCTTAATTGACGAAATGTTCAAGTAAATTGTAAAGTAATTTTAATGAAGCATGATTTATAAACCCAAGTAGAACACAAAAGTCATGATGACGTCAAAATGATGCTAAAATGACGCCTTTGACATCATTTGAGGTCATATGACTTCAAAATGATGTCAAAAGCGTCATTTTAGCATCATTTTGACGTCATCATGACTTTCTGTTCTACTTGGGAATATATAGACTATTTGAAATAAAACGTTAACAATGCTATTAGATAAAATAGAAACGAGAAACTAATTATATTTTGCATCACTTCTATAAGATTTCAATTTTGCAAAATGAAGGATACGGCTGGTTAACTACTTAATCGGCAATCACTTGCTATCGATTAGCATGTGCTCACGGTTTAAAATAAACCTAATAGACATAGCAATCGTAGTGATAGTCCCGTGGGAACATTTCTAGAGATTCTGTTCCGAGAGGGCAATATCCGTCGGCCAGTCCGGTGATACTTCTGTTCTGTGGGATAAAGTCATCCGGACGTTAACGCGCGGATGCACTTAAGACCAGGTGGTGGTGCCTGGCGTAAAAGGAACATTCGTCTTTACGGGGACGACTGTAATCGCGTTAGCCACTGACAGCTATGCTCTCGTAATTTCCTAGCGTCACAGTGCGGTCAAGCGAGCTCTCTTGACGTTTGTTCGCGATCGTGTTCAGCAGGTCGGTCTTCTTTGGCGGCGCGGCGTTTCGCTTTCCCTCGACGATTTCAATCAATTACTATTATCGGGAATAAAAACTGCCAGATAAAAATAACCGTGACATATTAAAAGATTCATTTCAAGATTTACGATGAAATAGAATTTATATTTAATATATTTTCTCGATATAAATGAATATGTTTTTTGGGTTGGGATGGGGAGAGGGGAATTTTATAGATGCTTGTTAGCATTAGTATCATTAAATTGATTATCAATTTAATATTGTGATATTCAAAGAGCTGCGTTTCAAGACCGATAGTAACGGCGCGCAGTTTATAGAAAAATCACATATTAATACACGGAGAAAATTTTATATTAAAAATTACTATGTATGTGGGTCGTGGACCATTGCTGGAATTAGAAATTATTTTTACTATGTTTTTCATAGATTATTTTTACTGTTTTCTATAAAAAAAATTTTTTACTATGTTTTCTATAGAAAAACATAGTAAAAATTTTATAATTCCAGCAATGGTCCACGGCTACTGCCATACATAGTAATTTTTAATATAAAATTTTCTCCGTGTATTATTGGAGCACTAAGCTCTGCTGTGACTATCAATGGCCTATCTCGAATTTGAATTGTTTTAAACATATCGCAGTCTAGTCAATTTTAATGTAAATGAATATGTATATCTCGAAATGCGCAATAAGTTCATCTCAAGATTTATGATGAAATAGAATTTACATCTAATATATTTTCTCGATATAGAGGATGTGTTTCTCGAAACGCGCAATGAGTGAAATCGATATTTAACCGAGGACTCCATAAATTAATTAATTTGTCGCCCAACATCTCGATCGAATAACCAGACTGGAAATGTCTCCGAGCGATGCCTTTTAATGACGGATACAATCGATAACTGTTTCATCTGCCACTGCGATCGAATGGCTTCGTTCTTTCGAATTGCGTCCAATCAGGTACGTTAATTGCGGCCTTATTCGGAGAAGATCGTATTCTGAGTCGACACGCGATCGAGTTACAGATTGTTCTTCCTTGATCACGCGAATATTCGATTACTTGGAAACCGCGCAAGGACTGCCTAGCAAGCGCTGTCGTTTTAATGAATACTATCCGGTTGACGAGAGAGTTTGTTGGTTTCAAACTCAACGAACTCTTGCTCAACTTGTACAAAAGCGAGTAAAGTACGAGAGCTGTATAATGAATTATGCTGATTCTATTTTTCGAACAAACCACATCGCTGCGATGTCCATCCATCGCGACACGAAGGCACGCGATATCTTAGGAAATATAGATCTTAATGAAATTAGCATTTTGCATGTCTACGATTAATTTCTCAGGGAACTGTAAGTATTATTTGAGCGATTAATATTTTGTACGGAAAAAAACAATGAGAGAAATTTTTCACTCTTTACATAAGTAGAAAATTCAGTTTCAAAACAACGTTCAAATTCGCGAATGAACGTGATAAAAAGAATTTTAATAATTAACGTGAATTTTTACGTTCAAAAATTACAGAGAAGGTACATATTAAGACCTGGGGTTTTATACTTTTAAGTAAAATGAATTTTAAAGTTTGTTATTTTCCCTATACTCGAATGTTCTACCTTCATTTTTCCATTGATTAATACAGTTTTTAATCCAAGATGTACATCAGTTTGTGCTGTTTGTAGTATCTCTTAAACGCTACAAAATGACGACCATATCTCATTTTTAATAAAACTGACATTCCTTGTTTTTCCCCCCGGGTCTTCATATATAACACACGATTTCCCACGAATTATATTACATGATTAACCCTAGCTTCCCACACTGGGGTTCCTGTAACCCCAGGTAAAATTCTCTAGTTTGCGATTTTGAAATGTAACTTCTCTTACAAGCGAATATTTTACAAACTACTGTCTTTTTTATATTTTTCTATGCGTAGGCATATTTTTTGATGTGTGGCGTATCGATGGAAAAAAATTACTTAAAATCAGTTGATTTTTTCTTATATTTTTAGCCTAATATTCGAGTGGGTAGCCTGTATTCCAGTGTGGGAACTGGGAAGCCCGTAAAAATTTGAAGTGTGGGAAACTAGGGTCAAGGCGGGAATATAATCTTCGGAAAACATAGATCATCACACGAATTGTCACTCATTTTCCATAATACGTCGTCACGCATATTGAAATACCATTTTTATATTTCTATGGTATACAAATGTATTGACTGATTGGGGTATCGCAGTCTAACAATATAGATCGAGAGGTACGCTCGTTTAAGTTTTCGCAGTTATGTACTTAAATATCTGCATTTCTCAGTTATAAGACTTTGCTACTGCAGGGGATTATACCTTCAACTTAGTTAGCAATCCAGTCACTACGGCGCGTAAGCGCAATTCCATATCTCATTATAATGCCGGCGCGCGCGACGTTCCTCGCATTCGGGACAAAATCTTAAGCCGGCGCGTCTCGACGGGCGCGTAAAGTGGTACGAAGGGCAACGCGTTTGGAATGACTGTCATGCGCGAGAACGCCATTCGGGTGTCATGTAGAAACGACGCGATTGCCTCCGGGATAGGCACGCCGACGTGTGCTCGGAGCATAGGTACCGCGCCGCGCCGGTCCTACCGAGGCTCAGAGAGCATGGGTTATGAGCTACAGAGCTTTTCAGATTATGTCCCGCGAAATCCCGCGTCTAAGTCTAGTCTTAGTTCGGGATAGACTCTACACCAGATTTAGATCTGGCTCCTGGGTCGCGCGGGTTAGCCGGGGGGATTCCGTCTTAAGCGCAGCCCCGGAGCACCGGATTTCCGTCCTGAGTAATTTCGGAGTGGCTGCGTGAAGTTATTGGTTTCCTGCGGATGCAAGATTCACGCAGGTTTATGGACATATAATCGTCGACGTTCATTTGGGTACATATCTAACAAACATGGTGGATGAAGTAGTTCGTTTATCGAACGTTTTGAACACACGAAATAAAGTGTAAAATGTTCACCTCCAACGCTTGCTCCATTTAAATTTCTTTTTATCAAGAATATACGTTTTTATTTAAACGAGAGTAGTTAAGCTACTTTATGTGAATGTAATATAACAATAATATAAATGTAATATAACAATGTAGTTACAGTTATTTAAAGAGCTGCTTAATTTTTTAAAATTAAAGCAGTTTATGTGTGCAGCATAATTGTTACAAGCGTGTTGTAATATTTTATTTCAGCGTTTATATGTTTTATCCACATTCTGGGTCGCACGATTCTTACTAATCTGATATTACAGTAAGATTACGTATAATCGTATAAATTAATAACTCTCTGTATAAAACTTGGTGAGTGGATGAATATGATTTTGTCTCTAATGTTCGAAAGATTGAATTAAACGTGGATTATTTTAATATTTTTCTGATAAAACTTCTCAATTAAATCTCTCGTATAAGTCTGTCGCAAAGAATTAGCAAATTTGAGGGCTTTAAAAGACCTTGGGAAATATTATGGCACTGTTATTTCGTCCCGGTAATTCTTAACGTTCCTTCCTTGGTCGTGAACATCCGAGAAATTAGAGGACACTGCATAAAATACGTTTTGTAGCTTCTTTAAACGCACGATAAGTCGAGATGCGCTCAAGAAAAACGAAGGTTACGACATCGTTGCCACTACGGAGAGGGTAAAAAAACGCTACTCCCTTCACAGCGGGGAATTCTCGTCTCGGTAAGATCTTAACTGTCGAAAAGCCATTAAGTCGTTGAGCGTTTTACGAAATTGAGACCTCAACGACAGTGATAACGATAACTGTTCAAGGAAACATATAAAAACAAACGTTTATGCACGAGAGTATTTCTACCGACGAAAAAGGACTTAATTAATGAGTGAGCTCAGGCATATCTAGAGCACTAAGACTTTAGTCGACGAAATTTAAGCAGTTCCTCTCTACAGAAAAAAAATTTTGATCTGTATGGGTTTATCTGAAATTGGTGGGATGAACAATTTCGTCGTAGTTATATATTTTCTTTGATTATGTATTTTATTTTACCGAAATCAATTTTTGTTCTACTCCGATCAGTTGCCTCATTACGCCTTAGAACCTTCGAAATTGACTTGATGCCCGGGAGCGTAGAAGTTACGAAGACATAGCGGAAGCCATTGTGGATGATCACCGTGGTTTTCTCGAGCCTCAGAGACAGTGATTGCCGTTTCGCTAGTACACTACATTGAACACACTTGCGTCAACTTGTGTGGTAGTCTTCACAGTTAAGACGCGGCTCCCCTCCAACCGCATGTGCAGGTGCAGGCGCAGGTATACGGCGGGCGAGAGGAGGGGAGAGGTTGCGGAGAGAAGACGAGTTTAGTTTGCCGGAGTGAAATTTATTGGGTCGGAAATGATTCCATTACCGCGCGCCAAAATGGGTTACGCCACTTCTCGGTGTAGATGAATCCGGCATGAACTGCTTCGCGGATGCAATCGCGTAACCCTCTCGTCTTGTTCACTAAAATATCTCCAGACGAGAACTTCAAGTCCGGGCGATTAGAGAAGGCAGCGGCGTGTCGGGATTAAAACACGACACGAGGGACGTAGAAGCCTAACTCGGGTCTTCAACCTTTCAAGATTGTAGTGAAATTGAAGACGCAAGAATTCTCTCGTACGCGTAATTTTAGATGTGACAGCGTTTCGGATTTTATTTTTGAACGAAAGAACATCGCCTGGATTCTCTTTGGAAATTGAAAAATGTTAAGGTAGTTAGGTCAAAAATGATGAAGATACAGATTTTCTTTAAACTTGCAGCAAAATTAATTTAGATATTAATACGTATGTGTGTTAAATTTGAGCAAAAGTAATTGAATTTTTAAAGTGTATGTTTAAATTTCAACGACACTGACTGTACGGTATCAGAGTATGACGAATCCAAAAATATTTGGTTAGGTTAGCTTTTTCGTGCGCGATCATGCTTCGCGGATGTGGCAACGTCGCACTTAGAAAAATTTGGTGTCGCGCTGCGGTAATATTTACGTTCTGTGAACACTACGCAATTCAGAATACTATTTCATTTCCGTAACTCTTTTTTATTTTGTCGGTTTTTAATATTCTAAGAGAAGCAATAGTGTTTTTAAAAATCTGTTCTTGAATTTCATATAAAAGAATTCATCGTCTATTGAACTTTATTGATCAAAGTATATTCTAAATTTAGTCGACAACGACTGGCCACAATTTATTCAAAATCAAAATTCACACGACGTTTCGACCCGTGGTTTGGGTCCTTCTCAAGTACACTACAAACAACAATTTATTTATACATAATAATCAAAAAATATTAAGATATGAAATTTACATAACTAATTATTAACATAGAGG
>NJRP01000008.1:856323-917261 GCA_003063835.1 Aphaenogaster floridana
TGAAAATCATTTGTAATTATTATCACTAAATAATCCATGTCTATTAATAAAATAAATGTACAATCAATAATTTGATATTTATTGAAAAAGCTAATCATAAAAGATTAAAACATCCGTAACTTGGTAACGATCGAGTTTCGGGTATATATTCATAAGACAATTTCGACCTAAAATGACCTTCCCAACACGTTCCTAAAGTATTGTAGTTAAGTCACGGGACACCCTGTATATATAATACTATTATAACTATTATATTAATATAACTATTATTTACTATTTATTATCATTTACTATTATTTATTATTATTATAAATATTATTACTATTTATTATTATAACTATTATTATATTGTAACTATAATATTATTAATGCTATTATATAACTATTATAACTATTTTATATATATATAATCTAATACATTAAAAATTAATTTTCTCTCTACGTGAAAGAAAAAGAGGAAAGATGAATGGTGCAAGAAGTTTAGCTAAAAAAAACAAACCTTAAGATTGCGTTGTTATTCGCGCGTCGACGTTCAAACAGACGGA
This sequence comes from Aphaenogaster floridana, assembly GCA_003063835.1. Taxonomy (NCBI): domain Eukaryota; kingdom Metazoa; phylum Arthropoda; class Insecta; order Hymenoptera; family Formicidae; genus Aphaenogaster; species Aphaenogaster floridana. The sequence goes on from NJRP01000008.1 coordinate 856,869, forward strand.
TTGCGACATGAGCCACTTGGTGTGTCGTTATTTTTCGAAACGCGATCATTTCCCCTACGAATAATTGGCGTTTATCGGCTCGCGCTACTGATTAACTCCGCGGTAAACGTTTCCGCAAGCGTATCAAAGCGACGGCTATTTATCGAAACGCGTATTCCGCACGATTTATCGGTTTGAAACGGGAACGAGGTGGGGCAAGGAATAAAAATCGTAAATTACGTTTTGTCGCGGGCGATAATTGTTTTTTAAATGAAGCTTTTGGTTTTGTTACCGCCATCTTTCATCGCGCGTAAAATTTGTTGCCGCAATTGCGGTGCGTAATTTGTAGATTACCGTTTTCCAATTGAAAGCGGATGGTAACATACAAATCGTCGTGTAACGTAAAGCCATGAGTTATCGATCGTTTAGAAAATATCTCGTGTATTTCGCTGAATTACGCGTACTGTTAACATCGAGAGCGCCGTGTAAAGTGCCGTGCGATCTGGTAATTAGTGCCCGCGCGACGGTCATTAACCCTGTTTTCGCGAGAGCTGTGTTTTGTGCGGAGGAATCTGAGAGGAGGAGGAGGAGGAGGCCTGGGAGGCATCGGGCGACGGCGGAGCAACTATGAGGTGAGTAAGTTATTATTTGTCATTTTATTTGCCACCTGAACAATTGTTTATAATTATTTGACGCATGCAATGTCTACTTTTTGATTATTTTATCACGGAAAGAACGGTTTTGCTGAAATATCTAAAAATTTCGCCAGATACAGATCTGAAAATAATTTTGTTAGATCATCAAAAGTAACTATGTGGGACGCTCAAACATGATGACGATGCTGCAAAAAGTTTTGATATTCTAGCAACTATTTTGGGCGTCCTGCATAATTATTTTGATGACCCAACAAAATTATTTTCAGATCTATATCTGGCAAAAATTTTAAATATTTCAGTGAAACCATTCTTTCAGTGTAAGCATCGCTATAACTTGAGTATTTGCTTGTGTTTTACAGATTGACGTGACGCTGTAATTCCGTCGCGCATCGTATCAGTGAGTTATAAATTATGCAATCAATTCGAGGTATTAGATCTGTGTAAATTGTATCAGATGTGCTTAAATTGTATGTAAATTTATATACATATGTATAGGGAGTGAATAAAGATGATATAGATGAATATGTTACCTCCGTTACTTCAAAATGAATGGGCTAGAAAAAATTAGAATCGATATTTAATCCTGTGAAGCAGGTTAATCTTGACAAGTTTTTCAAAGACACCCCCATTTCGATATATTATTAGATATATTATTTGGCCAGTTTATTAAATTAATAATGTTATTTGGGCAGTTTGTTAAATTTTTTATAATTAAATTTTTTATTTGATTGCTTAAATAAATAAAAATAAGTGAAAAGAAAAAGAAATTTTAAATAAAATTAAGACATAATGTACTGACATTCTAGAATGGAAAATTTTTGAATTTATAATTTAATTTTCTTTATGGGGTGTTCATATTTTATTCACGATGAATATCAAAAAATGATTATTTATTGTATTATATAGATTTATATAAAATAAAATTTTTTTGTATAAAATGTAATAGGGAAAATCTCCAAATAATACTACATTTGACTTTTTTATATTTGTCCAGGATTAAAGCGGGGAGCACACACTTCTCCATAACGCAAAACGCATAATGCATAAGGAAATCAGCCAATCAAAATCCTCGGAACGAGGAGTGGGGTTGAAAATAAAGGATTCTGATTGGCTGATTTCCTTATGCATTCTGTATTGTGCGTTATGGAGAAGTGTGTGCTCCCCAACTTAAGTGTTAACCAGTTCACTGGTAATGACGCATATATGCGCACTTTTTTTTTGGACAAAACGTGCCACAATTGGCGGAGGACCGTGCGAAAAGGCGACGAGACAGCTGGCGCGCTCTCTTATCGAGTCCGCTACGCTAATTTTCTCACGAGTTGAGGGAACCAGGCATGCGGCGCGTAGCGACGCCCGCGCGAAGCAGCGCGAAGTGAGACAGACTGCGGTTAGCGAGAGAGGGAGAGATAGTCGCACCGTGTCATGCCTTCTCGCGGTTCGAGTACCGCGTAGAAATACTTCATTTGATTCTCGAACACCAATTTTAGCATGAAAAACGGCTCAAGGGCTTACCAGTTAACTGGTTGAATTTTGAAATTTCGACCCTGGATTCGCGTCATCTTCGACCCAAAAACCCTTAATAGATAAGCTTCCATGTAAAAAACGAAATTATTTGCTCTCATCAGTTTTGACACAAAACGTTGATTTTGGGTCCATCAATAAAGTGGTTAAATATCATATAATTTTTTTTCGATTTGAAAAGTACACCAGTGATTGTTAATATGGTATCTTTTATCAGTTTTATTTTTATCTGTTATTTCATCCATATTTTTTGATAACTTGTTCTAGTGTCATTTAAAACAAAGTGAAATGGAATTTATGAATATTTTAGATTAAAATCTTTGATTTTAATTAATTTTTCGAAAATACTATTAAAATGTCGCATGCGACTGCGAGAGATTCTACAAAAAAGACATAGAAAGAAGGTCTTAATAGTATATAATATTGTAATGAAATATAAGTTTATTATATTTTACAATTAAATATTATTTTTTTAAATATATATTTACTTTCCCGATGTGCAGACTATGTACGACAAAGTACACGGTGCGTTGAACTTCTCATTTAGTGGCTTTTAAAAAGTTTGCATAGCAGATTTTAACGTTTAATATTCTACGTAGTTTCTTCTTAGTCCAAGTTCTTCATCTCGACAGATATAACTCCAACGCGTAATCTTATATGAATGTATATTCATATCTCCTGAAAATATACAGGGTCGAAACGAAAAAATGTTCAACCGTGAAATAATTTCGCGTATGCGATTAAAATAACTCGGAAAAGTACCGTATTTGATTTGGGCTTGTAATAAATGGTTCTATTTCGAATTTAATAAGTTCTAATTTTTTATGTACGATTTTCACGTAATATAATATTTTCGAACAACTTTTTAAACGATTAAAGGATACTGTTAAGATCTCCATAGCTCGCTATGGGTAATAACAATCGTGATAACGATGTGAGAGAAAGTACTATAGTACTACGCTATAGCGACGGGCGAAAAATTTCGAATATAAATTTATAAGAAACTCGCGTGCGCTTATTTGAATTCGACCGTGCAATCGTTTCGTATTTCCGTATGCATCTTCGATCCACTCACGATTGCATGCGCGGTAGACGCATGAATCGCAATGTCAGACTTTCATACGCTGTTATCTTTCATACGCTAACATCTAATATCGCGAATTTCGATCTCCAGACGCGCGCTGCTCATATAAGGTGCTTCTCTTCCGCAACTTATGAATACTCCTGGCATTTCGTGTCACGCGGTAAGATTTTCAATATATGAAGCTTTTAATCCAATATTCCCCGTACGATGCGACGTTGGCGTACATGAAACCACACGGAAGGGGAAGATTGCCACCATACTCTCGCTCCCGCTTATTACGAACACCATATACTTTTTTTTACGGGCGAACGAGAAATTGGACTTTTTCGTCGTAGATTAAACGCGGTTGATCTTTTAACTCGCTGTTTGATGGAACATCCTTTTACTAAGCTACAAAATTGCAAGCTCCAAATGCGCGTTAATCTGCGCGAAGGTTTAGGAGACTCTCAAGTTTCGTTGTCTCAGATTTATTGAAGTTAGTCAACTAAAATTTTCGCCTACATGCTTCTTGCATCAGGCTCTTTGTCTTGCTTTTAGTAGTATTAGTAGCTGTATATAAACTTGACAACGCGTCGCGCATTTAATTGTGCAAAGCTCTACGTCGTCATATGATGCTCGTTCGTCTCTCTTTACATTTTCCCGCCTCGAAGTTTCCCCAACGTACTGTAGTATTCGACAAGACGTCTTTTTAATCTGCTGTATTTCCCCATACGGTTCTTACGGTTTGCGGTGTGCGTTAAAGCGAAAAGAAAAGGTTTAATGCGTCGCGTATATCTTCTCGGAGGAAAATTGTCCTCGTACTTTCATCCTGTCGCTTATTATAGAGCGGATAGGAAGGTCGTACCTCCTGGCCGCAAATCATATTTAATATGACGGTAAAAGCGCTTATATTCAGCCCTTTTATACTTTCGAATGTTCGATATAATCAGCTTGCACTTCTGCTCTGTATTGTATAATATGCGAAAGTTAAAAATCGACCCGAACTTTGTCACTATAAATGCCTAAAAACATTTCAGTATTAACAGTTGAATCAATGATTCAACTATTCTGAGTTTATAGCGAAAGCAGGAAGTTGATGTATACAAGTAATAATTAAAAACGATATATAAGAATAGATATCATTGAGAAAAATAAAAATTTAAATTTAAATAAATTTTATTTAAATTAAATTGGAATAAAAAGATAGTTATTTTAAATTACTTTTGGGAATCTTATAGATGCTTGTTAGCATCATTATTATTAAATTGATTATCAATTTAATATTGTGATATTACTATTCTAGTTCAATTTAAATTCTGCGTTTCAAGACCGACAAATAATCGGCGCGCAGTTTGTTGAAACTAGAATATTCACACAAAAAATATTATTGAGCACTAAAGATCCAGCTATAACCGTTTAGGCCCATCTCGATTTTAATTTGTAGCATTTAAAATTACATTTTATTTATTTTGCTAGAACAGTAATTGGAGATTTACATATGTAGTATATAATTGTATCTCATTTTATTAACATAATTCAATTTGAGGCCAGTTTTGTCTATTTGTTTCATTCTATTAATTTTTATCGCCTCTCGATGGCATCAGATACACGTCTGGCGACTAATAAAATCGGGATATGTAGCTAGCAAGGCGAAAAATTTACGTGGATAAAATCTTATAACAGGGACGAGAAATTCAAGTGACGCATTTCCTCAACGAAATGAGATTACACATGATCCAATTGCTATGAAATCTCATTGTGGATAAATAAACCCTAAGACCATTTGTTAGCTCGTAACGAAACCTCGATACCGCTTTCTGTGTCCGATTCGCACCACACACCTTCCTGCATAATAGACTGGCTGTACAATTAGCCGAGTGCCACTCTAATAAGGATTTGTATTGTGTGCACCACGGCAAACCGAAGGGCGCTATTTACCAGCAGACAAGTGGACACGCGATATATAGCTCTGTGACAATCGCGATTAGGATTGCGAGAGCTCGGAAAGCAGATTGTAACATCGGTCGACATTCGTATGCAGCTTGCAATATAATTTGATCGCAGATTACAAGGAATATGTAAAGGGACCGAAAATAAAATCGCGAATAAACTTCAGAATTAGATACGTGTGACATATGCATACGATGAAGTTATAAAAATGTAAAAATGATAAATCAAGGCGACAATTAATGCTAATCCGATTCAAGATCTCTAAATTCTTTTTAAAATTTAAATTAAAATTTAATAAAATCCTTTTCTTCTTTTTCTGAATAAATTTCTAGTTTATATTTTATGCAATGCATTTTAACGATGGCTATTTATATGTAATAGCACATTTATTTATATTATACGTATAACATTTTTTTGCAACAAGAAAATTTTTTTATTAAGGTAATATAAGATATTTTTATTATGGGAAAACAGGTCATCTAGATACTAGTTGAGTATCTTTAAAAGCAATTGTTTAACAGAAAAGATTTACAAGAGTGTATTTTTCTATATAATTTATTAAAAGAAAAAAGTACATATATATTTTTCTTTGTTAGACTTAAAACGTGTTGTATTATCTAGAAAAATATATGCCTTAACAAATATCTTCTCTGTCAAAAGTTGCTTCTTTAATGCTTAATTTCTTTATATGTTTGTCCAACAATCTAAAAATCTATTCTTTAACAGTTTTTGTGATGGGAGGGTGTTCGGCGAGGGGGGAGAATCTTATAGATGCTTTAGAATTATATTATTATTAAATTTAATACTCGTAGAGGACCACAATCCGTATGGTTGATTCGTAGTAATAAATAGAATACTATCTATGGCCAGTTAAGTCGTATTATAATTTATTATATGCTAAAAATCTAAATTATTGCAATTTAATGCAACTTAAGTCTTAAATTATTCTTGAATTTCTTCAAAATATAATAAAAATTCAGGCAGACGAATTCTATATGATAATAATAATTTATATAATTTTCAATTAAAACATTTTCTTAAATATAGTATGCAACGCTGTACCTTTTAACTGCCAACGATAAGTATGCATTGCACGCAGCGCGAGTAACACAAATTCGTGGCATTTGATGTTGCATCATGTCACACGCAGCCTGTAAACTTTCATTCTGTCACAGCAGTACGAACAAACTACCGAAGAGATTAGAAGTTTGTCGTGTACCTGCGTGCCTCTAGGAATACGTGAGATATTCAGTCAAAGACTAATGAGGAGAATGCTTGCCGCGTGAAGATAACTTTGCGCGACTAACGGACCAAACTATATTAAAATTAACTTGATTTGAAATTGCATTCTTCTAAGTAATAGGATCTCGTATAATAGAACGGGCGTAGAAATGAAAAAAAAAAGGAATAATAAAACGTAGTATGCAATGACCGTGTTCATATCTTCACAATTTTTCTTTATCATTTTTTTGCATTACTAATTTTAAAAGAATCTACAGTCATACGTTTAATATAGTAAGTTAGTTCGGCGATTGTAAAATAAAACTACGCGAACTATCGTGTTTGTTATTTTTGCCGAGCAAGAAACTTCGATAAGAAAAACGTAGGTATTTAGAAATTGTGTTTCTTCTGATAAACGAAAATCGTATATCGACATTTCCCAGCTCTCTGTGAGGAAACCCTTCAGGTGCAAAGCTTGCCGATAAAATTTGATCGGAAAAAGTAAATGAATGTACGTCATTGATAGGAGAAAAGCGTTTTAACAGAGAAAAGGAACGGAGAGAGGAAGGATTGAAAAGGAAAGAGAAAATAGATATAAAAGTAAATTTCGGGGGATAAGGGTAACAAGAATTTTCGAAAGTTTCGTAGCAAACATATCACGAAACTCATTTCACAGTGAAAGAATTTACGAACTTGAGAGAAGATAATTCTTTCAGGGACATGAATATTTTTTAATTTTAGTACCGTCAAAATAAAGCGGTCGATTTATTTTTATTGATTGACTTTCGGAGTCTGCTACTTTCATCTCGGATAATATCGCGAAAGAGAAAATTGCTTTCGAATCTCCTTTAGGAAGCCGAATCCAATTCACATCCAGATTGAGAGTCGAATCCGATATATGTAAGTCTAAAAAGTCGGATAATTTGATACACGCTAAATTGCAAGTACGTTAACTACATGCTTCTTTAAGCTTCGTGAGAATCGTAAAAGACTTTCATGAGAATTTGAAAAAGCATTTTCAGGTATCCAGCGCAATGCAAAAATCAAAACTTTACAAGTATGAAAGCATGCAAAAGTTTATATGCGTTTATTAAACTGTTTATTAAATATTGACGATTGTAAAATACATTCAGTATTATTTTCTCTTTCGATCTTTTCCGATTAATGGGAATTATCGAGTTAAATTAATTATAATAAATAACTTTTCTGTTTTTTATATATTCTGATTAGTCTAATTTTTCTAATTGCTGCACTGAGAAAAAAGTGTTTAGTATTTATGCACTATAATTGCATAGTAAAATAATTATGGTTAGAAGGTCCTTTTTATTGTAAATACTGCTATACTATTAGTAATAATAACTTTATTTGCATAGTTTTGTCAATCATGGTTAAAACATTTATAAAAATATAGTTGGCGCTGAAAATAACTATAAATTTTGGTAATTGCAACCATTCTTTTTTCTCAGTGTGCTTCATTTGAATTATTAAATTCTCTTCTCTCTTCTCTCTCTTAAATTTTCTCTCTCCTTAGTTCTTCTGCGAAGTACTCTTTGAACTTGTCTATATCATTTTCAGTGTTTCAATTCACGTTTATCTCATATTGTCCCGCCGGAATGGAGCATTATTCCATAGCGATAACCCTTACACAGCAATAGCACGCTACTGCAACGGGTTAATATCACGGTAGATACGTTATCTTTATTGATCATCAATTACGTCGGTAGCGTCTTTAGCCAGCTAAGGAGCGGTGCAATTAGATAATACGTTATCTTGCTCTCCGTGCAATAGCTTTTAATTCGTCCGAGTAGCCCGAGAATACGATAGCGGATTTATCGGATCGTTCATGACCCACCCTGTAAAGAAGAAAAGGCACCCGTCGCGGATAATATCGCGAAAGTGCACGATACTCTTTCACAGCGGCTCAGAAATTGGATACTGCCACGCCAGTTTCGTATAACAATGAGCGCATGTATGCCGCGACTCCATTGAATTTTGGGATGGATCCAAATTGGATCTCACGTATTTAGCGTCGTCGGCCGACACCAACTGGGTTACAAGCATCTCAGGAACGGACAAAGCGGTGTCCAACGGGTCCCGTTGACTTTTCCATGTGTTTAAAATTTGCAGATGTAGTATCTTCGAAGTCTTATAATTAATTCGAGAAGAAAAGTGAACTTGATGGATCCATAATAATTAGGATAAGACCGCATATATGTATAAACAATTTAAATCGAGAGATAGGCCAATGACGGTCATAGCGGATTTTAGTGCTCCAATAATATTAATGTGTGACTTTTCTTGATGGATCCATTTTAGAGCACCATCATCGTTAATTACAATTCCGTTTGACGTTTGGTTTAATTTTTGCGATGACTTCTCTTACATTTTAATTCAGAAATTAAGATCTTATTTTTTATTAATCAGGACTAAAAACTAGTATTTATGTTTATAATAGAAACCGAAGTGTCCGATATTCTGAGATGCTTCGGTTTTATGGGGGAGGAGTTTATGCATCAAATTTTAGCAATATCGGAGAATGATAGTTTATGAGTTTTATGACTATATTCTAACCCGTATATAGATTCATTATGTTTTCACTTTATATCGAAAAGTACTTATGGGCGTCGAAAAATAGATGAACTTTGGGCTCCGAAAATCCATTATCCGTCACTGTCACTGCTGGCATGCACCTGTACTCGTTTAATGACGGCGCATTCGCCGGAAGTAGCTGCAGCTACGATAATGGCGGATACAAATGACGACCTGGTTGTTTTCCTCCAGTGCAACCCCATTCCCTCGGCCACCTTCCACGACGGTCTTTTCGGTGACTTCTAGTGGAAATGCGCCGACAACTAATTCGACTAGTTATGTCGACTATAATATTCCGCTCAACTGCGTAGATATATCGTTAACTTTATCAACAGGGAAATAAAACTATATTCGATAAATTTCTTTAATTATTTGCGTGATATATTTTACAGAGCGCTGATGATAACGTATCGCATTGTTGTGCGGTTTAGTTTTATTTATATTTAATTGAAATATCCGAATATTGATACGATCCTTGATGAATATTGCACATTATTTATAATAGATCAACGTTTTTGTAATAATTGTATTTCAACTGCATTTGGTACTCCTAGTTCATCTTCTGAAATGAAGAATAACAGCTAAAACTTATCTCGACAAGGATTTATGCATAATTGGAAGGATTGTAGATTTGAATACCTACACAGAGATATCTGGGCGAATATAGAATATCTCGGAGGTATATCGGAACTCGAGAAAAAATATCTTCGATGTTCTGCACGGTCGACTCAATACTGTCGTTCGCGATTCACGACGCGCAGAAAACGGAATTGCATACGAAAGACCACTGCTATTCGTTTATCTGCGATTTGTTCGGATAAACTTCAACTGTGGTCGAGTTTTTTCTTTCTTTCTTTTCGTGTGTTGTATTTTTAGAAGTATGCTAGTTTGATTATGCTAGATTTCCATGGCGTACACAAAGGGTAATCGCGTAATAACCCTCGGCTGATTAATAGGCCATTATAGTAATGAGTATGCACGATGGACAAACTTTGTTTAACTCGTGTTCAATCGGAGATTATCCCAGGCGGAGCTAGCAGACGCATTAATGTCCATTTCCACCAACGTAGATTAATTTTAATCTCGGTTTAACTTAATCTGTATCTCTTTCTAATTCTTAGAACTAGAAAAAGATAAAGAGTAAGTTAAACCGAGATTAAAATTAATCTACATTGGTAGAAATGGAGATAAGTGCGCGAATTTTGCGTTTATTTTGAGATTAGTCGTTTCTCTGACTTATCTTTTTATTTTGCATTGATAATTTCGTGTTTTATTCGTACTTATTAATCATATAATTGTTATACACTTATGTGCAAAATAATAGCACCGCACAGAAATATTTAAAATATTTGAAATATATACAGTGTGTCTGAAACCACCCGTACATCCCTTTTAAAATGAAGGGAAATGGTTTTATTAAAAATCTTAAAAATACCTGATTTACTTATCAGAATTTTTAAGATTTTTAATAAAAACCATTTCTCTTCATTTTAAAAGGGATATACGAGTGGTCTCAGACACCCAGTATATATATATATTTTTTAAATTTTTATATGACCACAAAAGTCAGAATTTAATCCTAGATATACAGCCAAAACAGTTAAGCATGGTGAAGGAAACATAAAAATTTGGGGTTCCTCTTTTAAGCCAGTGCTATTATTTTGCACTGTATAACTTTATAACTGTATAACTTTATTATAATTCCCATAGAATATCTTTCTTCAGAATATCTTTCTATGTACGAGTATCAGAAATTCGAGACAAATAGAACGTGCAAGGTATATTTTCGGCGAAATTCGGAAATCAATTTCGTTTAGCGACAATGCCAAGTTTTGCCACTTCGTCCGAAATTTTACTTTGGATTTTGCCCCATTTTTACCCACGCGGAACAATGTGCTGCATACGCGGAAAATTACTTCCGTCGCCAACGTCGTTTGGTGACTCGTCCGATTCGGTGCTTTCTGGGCCACAATCAGTTTCCTGTCAGTACGCAGTATCACGTACGTATTCACAACGCACGCGTGTATGTGCCCCGGCATACGTAGCGCATGTCGATCGCGTTGTTTCGGCGACCCGCTTCGGGGATTCTCCCGTTTTCTCGTGTATTTCGTTACGGGATTATAGCGTCTGTCAGGTACACTAAATTACTTCTCCACGACTCAGCCCTAAAGTATATAAGCCTTATTTCGCTCGTGGTTCCCCGACACGATCTGAACAGTTCGATCAGTAATTGAATGTCGTCGAGGGTCACTGGAAATACGAAATCGAGCGTCGCAAACATCTGTTCATAAATCACTCTCGTCGACTTTCATGTCGATATTTTATTATACCTCTTTATTGCTCATTAACGCTTTTATTACTCTTTATTGCTTTTATTAACTATATTCGATAATATCAAAATTGGATCAAAGTGAAGCACATAATGGAAGCACTGGGAAGTAAAAGCACGTTAATGATTTTATACGGAGGTCAGATTTATGGTATATAATAATTAATTGTATTTTATATCTCATCATTTAAATAATTTTGAAATATTTGTGAAAGAAATATACTAAGAAAAAATATTTAAAAATTTATTTCTATGAAATAAGATTTATTTAAATACGACGAAATGAAATTTTATTTCTAGAAAATGAACCATCTAATGAGAAAAATTAAATATATTTCACAGAAATGTATAATCCGTCATCATAGCTAGCTATGATACATTAGATGGTTTATTTGCTAGAAATAAAATTTCATTTCGCCGTATTTAAATAAATCTTATTTCACAGAAAAAAATTTTTAAGTACTTTTTTCTCAGTGTATATTTCTAAAGTTATATAAAGTAAGGGCACGAAATTTTTTATATTGCTCTTATCAATGCGCGCACTATACAATAAACTTATACTATACTATACAATACACATACACTATAGTATAAAGATAGTATACGAAGATTTTACGAATTTATAATCGTCAATTATACTTGATAATAAGATTCTATTGGAAGCCTTTCAAAAGTATTCGGTAAAACTTCAGAATAACGGACCCAGCCCCGATGACCTTGACCTTGACATATGTTGTTAAGGTCATCACCCTGAATGACTTTCAGAAGGTTTTAGCCGTCGCTCGTTTTTTATTAAAAAGTTATTAACAAATAAAGTTATTGACAATGTAAACGTGTGTTTAACTCCATACTTTGAACTTTACCTAGCGTTAATACTATATTATTTGCATGTTTAAGTAAATGCTTGGGCGGAGGAGGGACTGCACTTCCTCCCCGAAAAAATATAACTTAACCCAACCTAAATGAATGAAATCCTGATGTAAATTGTTATGGGTACAATTTGTACGCGCGTACCGTTAAATAGAAAGAGAAAAAGGGCCAAGTATTTTGATATTTTCCAAGCATTCTGATGTTTTGAAAAATATTGGACATATGCTGCGACGTAAAATTTTTATTTTGAAGAAAGAATCGTGTATGTGTACGCTATTGTATTTAGTTTTCCTTTGGCCTAAGGCGATAGAAAATCTGCGTGGTTTGCTCTGGCCTGCTTCCAACTCTGATTTATTTTACGTTTTATCTCGAAACGGAAATAAAATACCATTTTGGCTCAAGGATAGTATCTGGGTTAATTTATACGATAATAAATATAAAGATACTTCGAATAAACCATTTACATATACAAAAACAATTTTATTTGAATTTATTTATGTATAAAAATGAAAACTTTGAAAATATTTTCAATAATATTGTGATATAGATTAACTAAAAAAATAATATTTTATTATATAGTTACTTTTTTACCTTAATTGGATACAATTATTTAATTTTTATTCGAAATGTATCGATGTCCTGCCATCAAAACTATTTTATTTTATTCTCGCTTGTTTATTGTTGGTTGAAAGATGAGACATATTATACAATTAAAACAGTCGTAGTAACATTGTTACCGTATTCGTGCATAATGCAAGATGAAAATCCAGTAATCCGGGACACAGATTCATACAAACGTGGAAAATAAATCAACATTGCTGGAAACGCGCTTTTCTCACCATAAGCTCAGACCCCATTAAACATTAATTGAGCGCGTAATCCGCCTCGGTAAAAAAGCGAGTTACATCGGACGGCTATGTAAATTAGCTCGTATATCTCGTCGCTCTCATCGATTTCCGGGAGGGCGTACCGATAGAGAACGGTCGGATTTATCGGGATTTAGCGGGACTATAGTGTCCGCGGAAGAATATCCGTCCGATCGACTTATTGCGGGGAAAGACGGAGCGGCACTCGGAGATTTAACACGCGCTTATTTACAGTAATGGCGGTCTAATTAACCCGGATTACGTCCTCTTCTTTCGCAGCGCATCCCGCCGTTTATCAAAATAAGGCGGCAGTAACGCCGACGAATTCTACTACGTCTTACCCTACAGAATCCCATTTGTAACTCCCCTTTCGCCCGCCTATCCCGCAGGAGTTTTATTCGCATGAGCGTCATTCGCGCCGAGATGCAACGACAAATTATCCTGTCGCTCCACGATGGCACTTCCACTGGAAATCCCTGTCGAGACTGGTTCTTAATGCACCGTCGCGAGACCGACGGAAATGGTAATGACTGTCAAAGACAGGAGCTTCAATCTTCCCCTGTGATCGTGAACTTTCCTTGCTCGAGCATGTAATCTGGGCAATTGTAAAGCTTCGATTTACTATTAATTGCGTTGCGAAAGTTGTAAGTAGCATTATAGGTTCATAGCTCTTTACTCAGAAGAACTGTCTTAATTTTTCAGAGGCAAATGGCACGAAGTCGAAAGGGTACACAGTTGGAAAATTTGTGTTAAATTTAACATAAATCACATGTCCCAAACGGTCCACTCAAATTTTTGTGTTAATTTAACATAATATGGATGTGTTAAAACGGTAACACTGATATCATGTTAATATTAATAACAAAAAAGAAATGTAATTTTGATCGTAATTTAAAGTTAATTGTGTATACAATTAACATAACTTTTATGATGAAATTAACATATAAGAAATGTTCTTTTCATATAAGAATGGTAATAAGTAACACGTAATAAGCAATCGTCCTCACTTCTATTATAGAGTAAAATCAATACTCTTTTTCTGTAAATTTTAACACATTTAATAAATACGTGCAAATTGTATTAATTTAACATATTTTAAAAATCATTTTAATAATTTTACATTTTATATTTGTTAAGTTTAATTAACAAAGCAGACATGTGTTAAATTTAGATATGAATGTGTTGATTACTTAACATAAAAACTTTAACCAGCAATTTTTTTCACAAAAGTACACAAATTTTCCAACAGTGTAGGGATAAGGGAGATCGCGTGACAGTATCTACTTTTTAGAATATTGCATAATCGTTATTTATAACTTTTTGCGTATAAACATTGATCTTTCTATAATAAATACATACAAAGATTTTTGCTACTTTTCTTCAGATGCCATCACTATTACGAGCGTGATAAGGATATCAATAATTATTAAAAGTATTTTAATTTTGAATCCGTCATTTCGCGAAATTTATTCAATACTTTTATAAAAATATTTTTATTATAGGATATAACTATTTGCTTTTTTATTTAATTTACACAGTAAAAATAATTTTAAAAAATTTTTAATATTAATTTTTATGAAAAATTTTGCGTTGGCTAGACTAATACTAAACTAATTGTATTTTATTATTTACTATTAAGAGTAATATACGGTTTTTTATTTTATTTAAATAATTTATTTGTGCGCAGAAAACAGAAATTAGTTACATTCAGTAGACGTTCCTTTTAATTTGGTCATTTTCCGCAACGTTTTTTACCTTTATCGCACGTCGTGTGTTCGCTTGTAACATTTTACGTCCGTTTTATGAAACCTGCTTTTATTTACCTTCCGTGAAACATATCGCGTAACAAATTTAAAGAACAAACTACAACTTTTGGACCTGTACGTTATAAATCATCAAAATTTTTGTTTTTCCGGGATGAATGCTTCAAAAACTTCACAATCAGATAGATACATCTCACGTTGTAGTTTCTTCCTTTTATTTTACGAAAGTAAAGAGTTTGTCCGAGAGCAGAGACGCGAAATCTCCACGTTGAAGCTTACGTAGAGAAGTTATTGACTCGTTTCGCGCAACCGGCAGATCTCTTGAAAAAGATAAAATTAGATTTGTTCGTGTCTTAAGCTTCTTAACGTAACGAGTAAATTTTTAAGAAATAACTATGAGTGCTCAAATCTTACACTTTATTTCGCGGCTCCCGCGAAGACTTTAAGAACAAGGATCATCCAGATAATATGGAAATTTATACTCTCTGTTTACAAGCTTGCTGTTCTTGAATTAATGAGCAGGCACAATATTCTAATTGTGCAAAATTAGATTATCGGATTGCTAAAATTTAAACATTGTTTAAAAATTTTATTTGAAAAAAGAAAGAGAAACGTGCTGGAATATTTCACTTAACTTTTACATAAAAGTGTTTTGATGCATTTATTAGATGTAGATATCGATGGTTTTAAAGATTTCGCTATAATACTTATTATGTAATATATACAGGGTGTTTCAGAATTGCACGACACTATTTTCGGGAAAGATTTTCTAGGTCAAAATGAACAAAAAAGTTTATATAAACATATGTCCCAAACTTGTTTATTAGTAAGATATTAAAGAGTAAAGATTATGTTTAACAGTAAAACATTTAAATTATGTTTTCAAAGTGGCCTTAGTTTTGTTGAATGCAACATTCAGCACGATGAATCCATATGTTTCTGTGGCACGCCTTATGGCATCAGGATTATTCCTGATAGTTGCTGCAGCTTCCATTATGCGATTTCTTAATTCTTCTTGCGTCTACAATAAACTAAAGACTTTATCCAATCCCATAAAAAATAGTCTAACGGCGCTAGATCGGGCGATCGTGATGGCCATTTAATGGGTCCATTTCGTCCAATCCAGTGGTTACTGTATGTAGTACACGGAGAAAATTCTATTAAAAATTACTATGTATGGCAGTAGTCGTGGACCATTGCTGGAATTATAAAAATGTTTACTACATTTTAAATTTCTTGGAGTGAAATCTCACTCCAAACAGAAAATACTGCCACTTTGAAATTTGAGTGGCAGTATTTTCACTCGCTTGGAATGAATTTTCACTCGTTTGGAGTGCAATTCACTCCAAAAAATGTAGAAAGTATGTTTTTTAATTGAAAACATAGTAAACATTTTTATAATTCAATTGAAAAATATAGTAAAACATAGTAAACATTTAATTCCACTGCCATACATAATAATTTTTAATATAAAATTTTCTCCGTGTATTTAAATAGTTATTAATAATGCGAGAAAAGTAGGCTGATGCATCATCGTGCATAAACCACATTCTCTGTTAATCTCGTATTGGAATATCTTCGAAGATTTGTAGAAATCTTTAGTTTATTGTAGACTTATTGGCACGCAAGAAGAAATCGCATAATGGAAGCTGCACTTCGAAAACAAACTTTAAATAAACGTAATCTTTACTCCTTAATATCTTGCTAATAAACAAGTTTGGGACATATGTTTATATAAACTTTTTTGTTCATTTTGACTTAGAAAACATTTCCCTAAAATAGTGCCGTACAATTCTGAAACACCCTGTATATTATGTAATATGTGTGTGTAAATCTAGAAGAGCGTACACAATGTGCCTCAAATTGCATCTTATCGTCAAAACATTCCTTGAATATGACGGATTTCTCATCTGTCGTGTAAAGCGATGCGGAAATTACTTTTCGCGGAACAAGTTGACATTCGCAAGTGACTTGAATGTCTCGCGCGTGGTTTGCCGCTTAATCCTCATCCCTTAACGTGAAAGTTAGCTGCATGCACGCGAAGTTCGAAAAGCCCTCCCGTCGATAAATGCGTTCGCCGCGGCTTGAATGCAACTCGTGCGGCAACTTTGCGCCGCGCAAGCACACCGTAAATATGACTGTTACACGATCGGTGCGAACCGTGCGTTTTTTGAAAAGGAACTGTCCTTCCGGCGGCTCGTAAAACGCTCAAGTGCCATTTCGGTAAGTCTCATTAAACTTCTCGCGAGGTAAATGAGCGATTCGAGCGTCATAAAAAAGTTGTAAGTTTCGTAAGTAAAGTAAGTTTCTGAGAAAAGGGGCTAAGAAAATGGAAAAAAAATCGCGGAAACGTAGAAAAGATAGTTGAAAGGGAACCAATGGTAGAATAAAGTAGAACAGTGTTCTCTTTCACATCGTAAAACATAGTTCTATTTCCATCAGGTTACGCGAATAATGACCAACAATGAATACTCAAGAATTTGAATTAGTTGGAAATGTGAGAGACACACAAATAATAGCGACTGAAAAAAAGTAAGAGGAAAATGGAAATCTGTAGCGGATAGGAAAAAATAAGTGTAAGAATGAAGACGTTTGATATAGAAGTATCCCCTGGATCATAAATGTAAAAGAAAGAGGGCGGGAAAGGAAGTGGAGAGACGGGAGAAATGGGGGAAAGAGGGAGAGAAAGTAAAGCGCCGTCAAAGGCGCCGGAGGGGTGGACTCGGTCGTTCATGGGATGGTTGAGGGATAGCGAGAGGTAAAGCGGTCAAGATGTGGCGGCGGGGCTGTTTCACCGTTTGCAATGTCGGAACGCGATAAATTATCCCACTCGGCTTCACTCCCCGGTCCTTACCTATCGGCCAGCAGCAACAGCGGTCGAGAAGAACGACCCTACGACCCGTGAGGCGACGAAGTAACTTAACTCCATGACACACTGCGCGAGCAGGTTGATCCCACCGTTCGTCCCTCCACGAACGATGATACATCCGCTTTGAGAAACGTAACCGTGCGACACCCTCGACCGGGCATGACGGTTATCGGATAAGCGGATAAATCCTTTTTGCAGCTCAAAACTCGCTGCATCCCGTAGTCATGGGATGAGGTGCTCCGGATAGAGTGGGTACACAAGCGATCCAGTTAGCGCATCTCCAGGGAAGAATTTTCTAGAATATTTACAGGTTGTGTGCGGGAGATGGTTGTTGGCGAGGAGCCGGTTAATGTAATTGAACAACCAAAGTGGACGGTACGTCGCGGAAATTAAGTCGTGGGTGTTCAGCGTGCGCGCGGGTGGCGTTACTTTTATACCCGACGGAATTACGCGACTCTGCACTTATCGCGTTCGTCAATACAAAACAAATTTTGAATTAGTGTAGCGTTTCTCCTCGCTCTTTCTTGACTCTATAACTCTTTAATTATAGTTTTCGTTATTCAGCCTTTTTCGCAGTCGATCTTGAGACGAGATGAAAATCGAGATGCTATATTTAGCGGAAAATGTATACTGTGGAGATGTAGACGAAAATATTTCACGTCGTGTACCATCTCCTTAGATTTCCCTAAAGAATTTGGGTAACGAAGAGGAACCTGCACGTTTTTGTTTAAAGTTGAAAATACGAGAAAGCTCTTTCATTCGTATTGCAACGAGTAAACGTCGAAATACAGCAAAAAGTGGATGTCCCATAAATTAAATGATTACGTGAAAATATTGCTTCCGCGTAATAAACTGTACGTATATGAGAGATGGCAATCACGCTGAAATGCGTGGCTCGCGCAGCGTAATCGATGTACGAGACATTAACGATATATCTCCTAAATTTTGTGCGCGGCATAGCTTATTCCGGGGATAGGATTCAATGAGATTTACTGTCATTTGCCGGATATCGTTGACGGGCGACGTGCGATTGCAGCAAATACCTTAATTTCCGAGGCACTATATACGCAAATCATCACCAAATATTCGGAATTGCATTGTATATTTATGCGAAATACGACCGAGGCTTAATATCGCGAGCATTGCGCTTTTATGACGTGGCTAAGCTGCCTTGTAACACACATGATTTTGAGTACATTTTACATCCTATACAGTCCGTGCGATGAAAATTAACAATACATACGGATAATTTTAGAAAATATATTTAGATGTATTTAATTTTTAATCTCAAATTTAGACGTATTTATTGGGGATTTATTTAAGATATTTTTTAAAATAGCTAATTTCCTGCAAGTAATGACAATTGTTTGTCGTAATTGTTTATAATATATGAAAATAATTTGCAAGAAATAAAATAGGATATTAAATTTCTATTATTATTTATTTATGATTTATCATGTTTCACATTTTAATTTGGTAAGTAATAAGTTAACTAGATGCATAATTCCATGCGATTTTTTTGTATTTTTTCTTACGATTGCAAAAAGTTACGGAAATAAGATTAGCTTTTGGGGTTAAAATTATTGATATTTTCAATAATTTACAATGAAGAGTGACCGCAAAATGTTCCCCAATTTTTCACACTTGAATTTGTGGTCATGTTTAGCATCAAATGAAAGGTCTCGTTGAGCTGATTACAAATATGTCGCTGCCAAAGTGTACCTCTTTCCTGTTCTCGAGAAAATCCTTTGAGTCACACATTTGTTAAGGATTAATGGTGCCGTCTGTTGACCTTTGGAGCCCATTTCCTCGGGAAGGAGGTACACTTTGGCACCGACATATTTGTAATCAGCTTAACGAGATCTTTCATTTAATGCTAAACATGATCACAAATTTGAGTGTAAAAAATTGGGGAACATGGTCTATGGGCATTTGCGGTCACTCTTTCACAAATTCTAATGTGTCTGCATGCATTGATATTTTTTAGAATAGCTAATTTCCTACAAGTAATGACAATTGTTTGTCATAATTGTTCATAATATATGAAAATAATTTGCAAGAAATAAAATAAGATATTAAATTTCTATTATTATTTATTTATGATTTATCATGTTTCACATTTAAATTTGGTAGGTAATAAGTTAACTAGATATGCATAATTCCATGCGATTTTTTTTATTTTTTCTTACGATTGCAAAAAGTTACGGAAAGATTTGCTTTTTGGTGTTAAAATTATCGATACTTTATCAAATTTCACAAATTCTAATGTGTCTGCATTGGTATATCAATGCAACCATGTATCAAGTTGTATTGTCGAGTTCGTTTTGTTGGTCACATAGATAGAGAAGACTGCACCGCATATGTCAGAGAAATGTATCAGCATGCTCCGATATGCGTGCTTTTTTACAGCGTGCTGGATTTTGATAGGGAATACGGTATTTGGATTCGATTTTGAGCGACACGGACGAAGTAATCTCGATAACAATACGCCATACGTTGACGGCTCAGTTACAAATTATGGAGCCTCAAAGCGCGATGCTACACTTGGCGTCTCGCCAGGCCGGCTTCCATCACGCCCGCTAAATTTTTTAGATCTTTTTGCTCGCCCGTCGACCACCAGCGTGGCTCACGCAACGACCGCAAAAATCAATATTCTCGAGATAAACTATGAGCGTGATTCCGCAGCGCCACGTGCCCCGTCATACACGTCCGAAGACAGTAAATTCCACAGTAGTGCTCATCGCAAAAGAGAAAAATATTTATTCATATAATTACGGACGACACGAATAAATTGTGACCGTATAATTCATTGCTAAATAGGTAGCAATACACTGAGAAAAAAGTACTTGAAAATTTATTTCTATGAAATAAGATTTATTTAAATGCGGCGAAATGAAATTTTATTTCTAGAAAATGAACCATCTAATGAGAAAAATTAAATATATTTCACAGAAATGTATATTCCGTCATCATAACTAAATTTAGCTATAATACATTAGATGGTTCATTTGCTAGAAATAAAATTTCATTTCGCCGTATTTAAATAAATCTTATTTCACAGAAATAAATTTTTAAGTACTTTTTTCTCAGTGTATCAATAGGTAATTTCTTAGATTTCGTAATCTCATCGAAAAATAAGCTGTCCTTTTCGGGAAAATATATTCTAGAAAATAATTGATTGCATAAATGAAATTTGATTTTTATTTTATAAAATTATTTTTACATTATCTATGTGCATTTTTATTTGATAATTGAAAGTGAGAAGGTATTGAGACTACTTCTAATACTCTATTTAAATAAGATTATTATTTTAGTTATAGAATATGACGTGAAAAGCAATATTTTCTTTTGATTATGTTAACATTAACATTAATTCGTATACATATCTCGCAAATAAGGAAAAGTTCTTAATATTTTTGCAACACGTAAATTACTTGGAATACTTCTAGGATTTTTAAGTTAAACAATCTTTAGTAATCGCCCGATGAAAAGAAAAAATTATGCGGAGTAATCTGGGTAACGAAGTTGTGGATCTCTAACTTGAGAAACACTGTCCCGCGGAATGTGCGCCGACTTGGCAAAACGAAAAATTCACCTTCACTCAAACTAGTTTACGATCCCCATTGGTGATATTGCGGCAGGATTGTAGATAGTGCGGAAATGTTAACCAAAAAGTGAATATTGAAAATGCAGAGTTTTAATCAGTTTTATATTTTTCGTATAAATCTCAATAACGACATTATTTTATTTACGAATTATCTGTCGTCACTATTATAATGATGTTGCAAGCTCGCGTCATTAATTTCATTATTAACGTCAAGATACATCTTGCAATAATTAAAATCTCGCGATTAAATGCCGAAACGTGAAGTTCGGACTATTATCCTGTTTACTCTCACTACACTGAGAAAAAAGTACTTGAAAATTTCTTTCTGCGAAATAAGATTTATTTAAATATGGCGAAATGAAATTTTATTTCTAGCAAATGAACCATCTAATGTATCATCGCTAAATTTAGCTATGATGACGGAATATACATTTCTGTGAAATATATTTAATTTTTCTCATTAGATGGTTCATTTTCTAGAAATAAAATTTCATTTCAACGTATTTAAATAAATCTTATTTCATAGAAATAAATTTTTAAGTACTTTTTCTCAGTGTATTACACCGAAGAATTAAAATTTGACTAAATTTGTTTATAAGTTGGCTTGTGCTTAAAATTTACAGGATTTTAGTTTTGGTAACGAGTTTCGGCGAGGAACACGCGAGAACGCTAATCGCGATTCAAGAAACGCAATTCCAGAAAGACACTTCGAGTCTCTTAACTGGCGATTTGACTTCCCGAAGGAGCAGAGCATACAGGGAGACTCGCGAGGATGATAGCGCAGCGACTCTAAGGGAGGATCTCTCTAGAGATCACGCTCGTGGAAGTAAGAGCGAATCCGTTCGATATTGAGGCACTTTGCACGTAATACCATTACCAGTAGCGTGGCGTTCAAACTGCATTCAGGCGACGGAATGGCAGCGACGAATGCATTCGGAGAAGGACGATAATCGACTGAAAAGCCGTACGCTTACTTTTCGGTTGGACCGAGCGCGCGACCGATAGCTGTAACGACGGTAATTGTAGGTGCCGAGTTAATTAGAATCCGGCGTTTGTAGCGGAAATCCATTTTAATGATAATGACTGCCGTGAGGAACGCCGCGTGCGCGGATGCCGATTGGAAAGAGTCGCGAATCTGCAGCGATTCGCGAGAAATGAACGTGGCCATCTTTCTTAATGGCGAATCTTTTTCGAGAGCGGATGTTTTTCGAGAGAAAAGCGTGAAATTAATACCCTAGTACACACAAATGAGAGTGGAAAAAGAGTTCAACGTAAGAGATAAAGGAAGCTTTCGAAAGTTTTATATTGTAGGGTATTGTGCAAGTATGCCACACTGAAAAAATAATTTTGTTGTCATAATCAAAATTTGGTAGACCTAATCAAATAATTTAGTTAATAGGCTTATAACCATAATTTAGTTAATAGGCTTATAACCAAATGTTTAATTACTCCAACCAAAAAATTTGGTCCCTTCTATTTAGTTCCTTCAACAAAAATATTTTTCTTGCTTTAATATTTTCTTTTGTCCTAATTTTATAATTGTAATGTCAAAATAACATTTACTTTCAAAATAATATTTACTCTTGGTGCCCAATTTTGGGGACTCTCTTTCCAAGAGCCATTATTAGAACATGAATGAAAAATCTCATAATGCTGTGTCTTTCATTTCATCTCCTGTGGTTTTTTACTTACGAGAAATAGAACTCTGCCGCGTCCATCTGGCGGCGGTGCCGCGTAGTGCTCGCGAGTGAGCAGCACGTTGTCTTTTCCCTTTGTCGAATTTCGTGCTGTCTGGGTATAATACTTATTATAAATTAATACAATTGGAATAATTACAAATTTTTTGCAAAATTCATTTACTTAATAATACAAATAGTTTTATTAACGAATTTTAAATTAATGTTAATGAAACCAAAAAAATGAAGCAAATATTTTGGTTGCGCTAATTTAAACGAATTTGTAAATTTTGCTGTGTCTATAATAAATTTGGTTGGCGCAAGTATAAAATATTTTGTATTGCCAATCATAATGTGTGTACCAAATATCTTGGTTGCAGTTAAAAAAATAATTTTTTCATGTAGTGGTTAAAAAATTGTAAAGAATTTCATTTAATTATTTGTTGAGAAACGTCAAATTCACAAAATTTCTGGTCTATTTTTTACTGTTTCGTTTACTCAATTAGTTCTTTTTACGGTTGAGGTTCCACTTATAGTGGCACTCCATCGATGAATAGCGAATAGTAATCGATAGTAACAGACATATATATATCTTAAAACTCGACAAACCGTTGTAACCTCAACTCGACGTCATAAATCATGCGTAACGCGGCGCTATCAATTAATTATCCTCGCGCGATTCAATGGCGTATCTAAAGATAAACCGTGGGAATTCACTGCGGCGCTAATAAAACGTTGCATTGTAAGAACGTTATCGGAAAATCGAATGCTTCTTTTGTATAATAGCTTGTAGAGTCGTCGGCGAGTATCCGACCGCAACTTCACACATGCACACAGACACGCATGCACATTAATAGCAATTGGTATCGAGAAATCGCTCGTAGTACGGAGATATATTAGAAATTTTACGAGCGCGACTAGAAATGCCGAGCAGCTATAGACCATGATATTTATTGTGTTCTATTATTGCTGCTTTCGCGCACCGGCGTGTAGGGGTAGTTGTATAGGACGAAGCACCCCCGGTCGAAGTATACCCGACATTTTTCATGCCGTTTAACACGGCGTTATTCCGCGGGGAGTTAAACGCCTTATCATCTCTGTCAATATAATTTTTCTATCGCACCCCTCCCTTCCTCTCTCTTTCTTCCTAAAGAAAGTGCATATACGCATCATTCATTTCAATCCTTGCGTATACGTTTTCCATGGAAAATGACCATCTAAGAAATCGAGTTTAGGATATTATTTTACTACTGAAATTTAATTAGACGAAAGTTTAATTTTGTTAGAACTTCATTTTCCAGTTATTTAATAATGGAAATTAAAGTATCATGGAGAATGATGGAATTTTCTACGTATGTATATGTGAGTTTGATAATTAAAAATTATTTCCAACATTTTTTAACTTGGTAATTGGAAAGTACTTAGTATTTGATTTACAACTAATAATTAAAGCTCCCTCAATATTTGAACTTAGTAATTGGTAAACTTTTTTTTCCATTAATTTTCAACACTTTTTTAAAATTCAACCTACGTCTTATACGATTCGTTTTCGTTGAGGTTTCATCATGTCGCTTCCGACGGGTTCTCGTCGGGGAAGCCGCGTTTCATCGACGCATAATAAATGGAAAGGCCGCGTTCTTTAACGCGACAGTGAGTTAAACGCCGAACCGTAAATCGTTTCCCCACTCTGTGTAGGAAAAGCGTATCCGGTGCCGTCAAGGCGTTCGCTCATAAATCACGCCGTGCGCACTTGCGGGAGCTTCTGAAATCGAGGGAAAAAAAAATAAAAATATCGGGCGAAGGAAAAATCGCCTGGTGCACCGTTGTGCGTTTGCCGATATCGACCATATAAAAGATATAACATCCCACAGATGCATGTGTTCGTCTAAATTAATGATGGGACTCTCAAAGCAACCAGAAGTCTGCTCGGAATGCCGGAAATTGCACGCGTTATCGTATTTGTAATCATATTACAAATATTCTTATTGCATTTAATGCATTCTTACTCTGCCGCATCGTATAATTCAAACTCGCGATATTTTGTATAGCAAGAATTTTTTCCGCCGCTGCGTATCGAGAACTCTCTCTCTCTCTCTCTCTCTCTCTCTCTCTCTCTCTTTCTCTCTCCCCCCCCCCTCTCTCTCTCAGGTCCGGTTTTTCATTATCTGCACTGAGAAGAAAGTACTTAAAAATTTATTTCTGTGAAATAAGATTTATTTAAATACGGCGAAATGAAATGTATCATAATTTATCTAAATTTAGCTATGATGACGGAATATACATTTCTGTGAAATATACCTAATTTTTCTCATTAGATGGTTTATTTTCTAGAAATAAAATTTCATTTCGCCGTATTTAAATAAATCTTATTTCACAGAAGTAAATTTTTAAGTACTTTTTTCTCAGTATGGTAAATTTTTGTAGTTTAGGATTTTGACCAATCGCATTTGACAATTCGGCCACTTGTTCAAATGCGATTGGTCAAAATCCCAAACCACAAGTTAACCAGATAATGAAAAACCGGGGCTTAATTGCATTTAGACAATTGGTATCGATTAGCTCGCGGTCATTCTTTCCAAGATCTATTTCCGTCATCGACCGACCTGGGATAGATGAAGTTCCGCCGCGACGCCGACGCCTTGGCTCGATAACGTCCCCGGCTGCCCGCGTCGATCGCATTTAATTTTGATAAAGAAGATTTATAAATATGGGATCGCGCACGTTGCCGATTGGTGTCGTTTCGCCGACGGTAGCGGCGGCGGCGCCGGCTTTTATTTTTCCAGAAATACGAAATCCAATTCTCGATAAGACCGGCTTACGTGGAAACTGTCCCGCTCCTCTCTTTTTCATTCTCTTTCAGTCTATTTCTCATATCGCGATCGCGCGGCAAACGCTATATCTCTCGCCAACCGCGCGTTCGGGAATGTCATTCCAGAGCAGCGACAGTGGTGGCTTTTCCTCGAATATTCGAGATTCTGACCGGCATATTTGACACGTACTACTTAATACACGTACCGCGGATCATTTACACGATTATGAGATGCGAATATTGCGAATTACGTAATTTCTCATAAGCTGGGCTGAATCTAGTTTTGAAAATCTCGCGAGAATCGAATCCTCGCGAAACGACCAAACTCTTTACACATGCAGTCTTTAATTTCTGCATACTCACAGAATTAAAATTATGTTTTTACGATTCCGGGATAGTATAGATTCTATCATACAAATCCCTGGTTCTGGGAAAAAATAAAGTATTTTTAACGAGTTGGGTACGGGGATGTTTAGAAAAAGCAGAACGAATGACAACGCGCTTTATTTGCACACGCATATTACATACAAGCTGGAACTTACATGAATGGACTTGACTGATATCAATATTGAGATATTTTAATTATTTCGATTACACACAGGACTGTTGCGAGCGCGCATACAGTCGCAGGAATATTTCGACGATATTACAAAACTTTTCCAGAATACACTTCATTCCCCAGTGATGCAACACGCATGCAACATTTTAATTAAAATGTTGGACAAACAAATGTTGATATAAATCAAACAGTCCAACGTAGTCGGTAACTGGAGTGAAATATATTCGAACATTTTCCGCGTTCGCTTATACACAATGGCCGTGAATATAATAGTTAATAAATGTTATATATAATAAATTCATGCAATTGATAAATCTAGATATTCGCAATATAAATTCTAGTCCGTTAAATAACAATTATAATTGCATTTTTAATTTGAACTTTAATGCTAATTATGCGAGCATATATATATTTATCAGTCGCATGAATCTATTGTAGAATGTAATTCAATTTACTTTACAAACGGGATGAAATTGAAATTTTAATAATTTTTTATTAATCACATAATAATGTACAATTTTTCTCGGATGTCTGCAGATAATAAAAATATATTAATTATTAAATATATTAATTATTAAATATATTAATTATTAAAATAAAAAATGTTTTTACGTTTGTATTTTAATGATGATTGTAGATGAATTTATTAGTCACTTTCCGTCACAGCATTGCTGATGCACGCTCATAATAATGTTTGCAGGACCTCATGACGAAGAACAAGCAGCGGTATCGATGGCGTTTGCTGGCCTGCGGCATCGTCATTATAATTGTGCTGGCTCTGGTGATCGCAGCGGCGATTCTTCTGACCGGCAGTCCGGATTCCACCACGTCCAGAACGAACGGCGCACCCGGCATTTCCCTGGAGGAATGGCTCTCCGGTTCGTTATCCCCCAAGAGCTTCAACGGCACGTGGATTAGCGGTAAGTACACTGTGCCTCTGTTCACCCGCGTGGCGTAAATCCTTCTCTCGGTTCTGCGTGCCTCCGAGAAGAAACCGCTGAAGAAAGGGAAGAAAGCGGAAGAAAGCGGAAGAAAGCTCCGTCAATTTTATTTCCCGCGGATCCGACTTTCGAAATGAGCTCTCCTTTGACACCCTCGAAGTCTAATTAAGCTCTGTTACTCAAACTGGATTTAAAACGCGAATAACGTGCGTGGTTTAATAAGTTGGGCATGACGGAAGACTTAGAGGAAGCTTGTTTAACGGATGTTGCGCTCTTGTAGGTGAATTTCATTTCCTATGTGAAATGAAATTTATGCCGGAAAAGTGACAGATTAAATGCCAAGTTACGAAATAAAATTGTATGAATGTAGAGGCATAAATTGCCCATTTTTTTTTATCTACAGGAACAATATGTATTATACTGAAAAAATAATTTTGTTGTCATAATCAAAATTTGGTAGACCTACTAACCAAATAATTTGGTTAATATAGGCTCAACCAAATGTTTAATTACTCCAACCAAAAAATTTGGTCCCCTTCTATTCAGTTCCTGTAACAAAAATAATTTTCTTGCTTTAATATTTTCTTTTAGATATTTTTTCGTCTTAATTTTATAATTGTAATGTCAAAATAACATTTACTTTCAAAATAATATTTACTCTTGGTGCCCAATTTTGGGAACTCTTCTTCCAAAGGTTTGTTCGCGTCGCCATGCCCCAACATGCTCCTATTCACTCCAATGCATTCTAATAGGTTGGCGTCACTGGAATGACCGGAATCAACGTATTGGAGTGCATTGGAGTGAATAGGAGCATGTTGGGGCAGGTGACGCGAACAAACCTCAAGAGTCATCATTAGAACACGAATAAAAAATCTTATAATGCTGTGTCTTTTATTCCATCTTCTATGGTTTTTTACTTACGAGAAATAGAACTCTGCCGCGTCCATCTGGCGGCGGTGCCGCGTCCTGCTTGCGACTGAGCAGCACGTTGTCTTTTCGCTTTGTCGAATTTTGTGCTGTCTGGGTATATAATACTTACTATAAATTAATACAATTGGAATAAATACAATTTTTTTGCAAAATTCATTTACTTAATAATACAAATAGTTTTATTAATAACGAATTTTAAATTAATGTTAATGAAACCAAAAAAATGAAGCAAAAAATTTGGTTGCGCTAATTTAAACGAATTTGTGAATTTTGCTCTGTCTATAATAAATTTGGTTGGCGCAAATAAAATATGTTGTATTGTCAATCATAATTTGTGTACCAAATATTTTGGTTGCAGTTAAAAAAATAAATTTTTCAGTGTAGTTTTTACGGATTACTTAAAACACGCGCGAACATTTTTAACGTCACAAATCGACGGTTTTAGCGTTGTGAATAATGAAATATTTCCGATTGATTCTCTCGTGCCAGTATTTGATAATCAACAAAAAAAGATTTACAGAGAGTTTGATTTTATATTTTAGATGCTCTAAAATTTTCTAAAATTTGTACGCAGCTAGTTTATATGTTTGTTTTTAGCAGTAATGATATATAATTAAAGAATAGCTTCGCGGCATAAAAACAAAAACACCGTTTAAATGAGATTCGTATACGACATTAAAACTCGTTTGCCGATGCGTTAATGTCGGTCATTGTTCGCGTCGCGCGAATCTTTCTCTGAATACCACCCTAGGACGTTTTTGTGCACGTCGGTTTCGACATGCGTGCAATTTTCCGGTTTTACCCGTGCGATAAAATTATCATATATCATAAATCTCGCGTGAGACAAAAGTTGGCCGGGTCTTTCCGCGGCAACGGAACGTCAAATTATATCACGTCAAATTATATCACGAACGTATGTCAGGTCGTCGGATTTTTCTCTTCTCCCCTTCATTCCCACCCTCGGTGCATCCCCGTGGTCGGCGAGTCGTATTATGTAACATCAAAAGAGGATAATAAATGATTCACGCGACGCGTGGACGCGTAAAAGCGGATACAACCGCGTCGGCGAATATTTATATCGTCCCTTTTTTCGTGCGCGTGAATGACGCGCGACCGCTGAGGTATGAAGTTCAAACTAATTTTATATTTGAGGCGGCGCTGGCCATTCTACTTCATTCGCGGATCCATTTGTCTTTGTTACGGCACGACCGCCGACATCGCTGTCGGCCTATAAATCCTTTCGTCAGGTCGGGAACAAAAGACGGATTTTAATGGATTTACGCGCGCGGCCAGTATCTTCCCACTATCGCTTAATTCTTTTTGCTCGAAAACGTCACGAACCCCGCGGGCTCCAACGTTAACAGCTCTCTTCGCGGACGCACGAGTAATTCCGACCGGCGTGAAAATCCGGCGTGGATTTTCCATCGCCGGAGATCGAAATTAAATGTCCGAAATTGTCGCGCACACGCGTTTTTACTTCAACTCACGTCGACGCTAAAAATAGCCCGTGAATATTACATCATCCATTAGGAAACACCCGTTCTTCCTCATTTTTCTCGGTGTATTATGGTTTTATGGGTTCCGGAACCCATAGATTCATTAGAACCCATTAGAAGAAATAATGTGATTTAGGAATTATGTGATTTTGGAATTATGTAGGTATTTCTACATATATCTCGCTTATGCATCTGATATCGCTGCGGTAGATTTTTGTCTGTCTTACTTTAATAGTTACACGCAATTATTTTCTCATAAAACACTTTTCTCTCGTTAAGATTTTTTTTTCGAGTAAAGTGGGATATTTCAAAAGTAATTCTAATAGCATAGTACTTTAACCCTTTCGCGCCGACTTTTTTTTCTTTGGATTTTCTTATCGTTCACGACATAAATTTTTGTGTTTTAGAAAGTTTATTCGTTGTCTTGTAATTTTTTCAACGCAAATGTCCCGTTAGGCGCGAAAGGGTTAACACGTATTTCGTTAGTTACATTCAAAGCTACAGTTTTATATGAAAAGTTCGATGAATAGCAATGCTTTGCATAATTTGAAAGCTCAAAAAATCTAGCACTCACATCTGCGGATATCCTGCTATGTTTTTATTCATCTAATATTTTTTCTACACTGTGTATCATACATTGCTTTTTAAACTTTTGTCTTGTTTTTCTTTTCGTTTAAGTTTACTTCTAATTAAAACGTTGACGCGCTGATTTTTTTTAACGAACATACGAAAGAAAAAATGAAACTCCTTTGCCGTTACAATTATAAATGCATTCGTAGTTTTTAATGAAATAATTAACAATTGTTCGATAACGAGAACTAAATATTTCGGCAAATATATAATTGCGCGTTTTAGTTTCACCTTTTTTTTCACAGGATACATGTGTGTGTAAGGAATACAGAAACAAAATATATTTATATTTATTTTCCACAATTTATGATAATGTTTAACCAATTTTCGATACATATTAGTTTATATGAATTGTTTAAGTTTACTTTCTTTTAATTCGATAATCTTATAATTGTTGCATGTTCTTGACTTGAAGTAACGCTCAATAATCGCGAATTTGGTTGAATGGATTAATATACATTGTTGCATACTAACGGCGGTTGCATGCAAATCCATCCATATAACAGCATACCGAAACGGTTTATCAATGAAATATCCGGCATAAGTCATCATATTATTCAGTGGAATTTATGATATGCATTACAATTGGTTAAAGCTTTTACATAAAGCTTATGCATTATGGTAAATTTCTATATAATGGTTTTTAACACCATTATTCATTGATGTATTTAGCCGAATTTGTAGTGAGTTACAGAATAATCTCGCTAATTCAATATCGATCAAATTAGGCAATATATGCTTCGCTTCTACATTCCGTATGTGAATTCGTTTAATGTATATCGTGCGATCCGGCTCCAATTTCAAGCATTCCCGGTTGGAGATATAGAATTGCTGCACTCCGCGATGTCATCCCAAGTCCGCGTTAAGAATTGCTGACACTGCGGCACTGCGAATTGTCTGTTTTGATGTCGTGTTGAGACGGTGGTTACTGCGGCATGTCTTCCAGAGTAATGATGTTCTGAAGACAAGAAGAGTAACAGACTGTGTTGGACATCCTGTCTTGAAAATCCTTTCTTGAAAATTATTAAACTCGTATATTGACTGCATTAATGATATGTAGAAAATTTTGTATCGAGTTAAATTATATTATAAAATTACGGGAATAATCACCCCTTTTTCTCTCGAAAAGAGACGCGCGTATACATAAGTATATACAGGGTGAGGAAAAAGTACCGGAACGATGAAATATCTCGAAAACAAGACATTTTAGAATAAAATGTTTTATACAAAAGTTGTAGGGTTTAAAAAGATCTATTTACTGATGATATTAGTTTGACTCTACGGGTGGCATCGCCAAGGTCAGGACAAGGTCACCTTGAATTTTTTAAGTGGAACCCCCTATTTTTATTGCATTTTTTTATAGCCCTTCTCGAGACCTTTTCAAAACACCCCTAAAAATTGTCTTTTGCATAAGCCGTTCGGGAGATATGAAGCTTCAAAGTTTATAATATTTTAACATAAAATATAAAATATCTCGTAAACTATTCATTGAAGGGCAATCATATGTTTTCCTTGCACCAATTGATTCATCTCAGTATTCTACGCATAAAAGTATTAAGGTACAGTTATCAAAAAATGAATAGTTTACGAGATATTTTGTATCTTATGTCAAAATGTTGTAAACTTTGAAGCTTCATATCTCCGGAACGGTAAAAGACAATTTTTGGGGGTGTTTTGAAAAGGTTTCGAGAAGGGCTATAAGAATATGCAATAAAAAATAGAGGATTCCATTTAAAAAATTCAAGGTGACCTTGTCCTGACCTTGGCGACGCCACCCAAAGTCAAACTGATATCATCAGTAAATAGATCTTCTTAAACCCTATAAGTAACTTTTGTATGAAACATTTTATTCTAAAATGTCTTGTTTTCGAGATATTTCACACCGGTCCGATAATTTTCCCTCACCCTGTATATCCTTTATTAAGGTGTAGAGAGTATAAATAACTGCGCAAGTTAGTAACAATAGATCTACTGTCGTATCTAAATGGAGATCAGTGTTACGCCGCACTCTCAGCAATTCTCATAACGATGATACACTTCCGCGCATTCGTAGTGATTACGGCAAACAGCGAAATATATTTCCACCGATACTCGGAACGCATCGCCGCGTCGATCAGTATAATTACGACGCCGGGCAACGCGTGGAAGTAATGCTCGATCTAGAGGCAGTTCTCTCTCCGCAATCCGCTTCTTCTCCCTCCGGTGGCTCGCGGCGATGGGGCGCCTCTCTTAAAAATTAACGAGGTCGAGTACATTCGGGCCAAGGAATCAGAGAAACGCACGTACAGTAAAGTGTATTAATGGCGCCTGCCGAGAATCCCCTTGCCATCTCGAGTTCTGCGCTCTCTCCTCTCTATCGCGTTATTCCGTCTTCCCTTTTCTTAAAACGCCCTTACTTCTTACAAGGGAACACAACCAAGTGTCCACCTCCGATTTTAATAAGCTTTGGATATGTTAAAATATAGACAAAAATAAGAAACACGTATTTTTTTACAAGTGCGTTCTCGCACGTTAAGGGGGTGAAACACCCCTTTGAAAAAAATCGATTATCGTCTTTCGAAGAGAATATCGTCGAAACTATAAGAGATAGAAAGAAAGTTTTAACCAAAAGTTGAATGGTTTCAAGAGTACTTTACAATAATGATAAAAAAGGATTTTTTTAATTTTTTATAAAAAATATTTATTAAAAAATAAGAACTTAAAAAATCTTTTTTCTCCCTTTGAAAAACGATAACTGATTTCTTTCAAAGGGGTGTTTCACCCCCTTAACGTGCGAGAACGCACTTATAAAAAAATACGTGCTTCTTATTTTTGTCTATATTTTAACATATCCAAAGCTTATTAAAATCGGACACTTGGTTGTGTTCCTTTGTTAGTTTCTTTTTTGATAATTAGAATCAAGTCCGTGTGACGATTAGTTAAACATATCTGAATAACAAAACTGATATCGCGTCAATTTGACGAGCCACGGCGTTATTTTTTTTGGCGTCATTTTATGGTTTATCTGTTGAGCTGTTCTGCATATATGTATGAACATGTGCACAATTTTATCGAAATTTAAATTTTTTGGATTGAGAATTTCCTGACGGCGGACGTAATGTGAAACTGTTATTTTTCACAATATTTTGAACAAAATGTTTCATCGCGTTCGTATTATCTTGCCGCACTAAAACTGGAATTGATAAAAATTTATACTAACAAAGTGCAGGTTTATGTTACGGCAGGCATGATGTATAATAAAATTGCATGTGATAGATGCGTTTTTTTTTGACAAAGACAAAACGCTTTGTATCATCCGCGCCCATATTTAAAGTAAAGATTAACTGAAATGCAAATAATACCGTTTTTCACGGCCGTATTGTTGTGTCGAGAAAAATAATTAATAGAAACAAAGAAGAAATGTAAATGTGTGAAAATTTTGTTAGACGTTTTTTAATTAATTGTAGAATAATCTATTATTATCTCTCTGTTTATATATTTGTAAAGTTTAACTCTTAAAAAGCTCTTTATTTTTAATCGCTTCTAACTCAAAAGTTACGATATCTCAGCATCTTTATTAGAAAAATATCAATTCTAAATCGACTAAAAATCGTAAATAGATATCTTAGTTTTTTATTTTTGAGACGTCCTCTATAAACAACAAATATTTGAGGCAGGGACATTGCGATTAGATGCTATTAGCGCATTTCGGCGTTAAATCAGAATCATAAACCAGGATTAAAAAGAACAGCGCGCGTTGTTAGGTTAGCGGTTTGCGGACAGAAGAGAACGAGAAAGGCGTGTTCTATAGTGGTAATCATGGTGGTTGATGAGAGTTTCACGCTACGCAGAACCGCAGCCACTACTCCACATCAAATTGAGGTAACTCAGGGGTGCGGTTACCATACGCGTTTGCCCATAAACCCACCCCCGATTTTGGACTAGCGACGGTGCATGCCCTGATTAAGTCAGCATTCGGACCTTTTTTTCGGATCATATACGTGTAATCTACTGAAGTCTGAAATTTTCGCGAATTTCATTGAACGTGCAAAAATACGTCACGGTATACTAAAAATAATTAGAAAATGTGTAATTATAGCTTGTAATTTTAGCTTCTCTTTTACGATAATTATTACAAAGCAAATTTATTATAAGAGATCCTGTTTGAGAAGTTAATTTAACGTGTACAGAGAATTTAGATTCTCTTATATAGAGAGATTTGCTTTTAACCCTTTAAGGCCCAATGTACATAATTATGTACATTCACTTAGAGTTTTTCCCAAATGTTTTGTATTGATAAAGTAGAGTTTCTGTCAATATAATACTCTTGATCCGTTTTATATGGAGCTAGATTCTCTATCTCAATTCCTAAAACAATGGTGTTCCTGCTAAACAAATCACTATTGTGATCGTTGATCGTAAATTTTACTTAAACGGAATCGATGCCTGGACCTTAAAGGGTTAATAATTTGTACATACATTTTCCAAACCCATCACGTTTTTTCCCTGTGATTCTTTGCTTGATTCGATTTCTCGATAATAGATAAAATTGGAAACGATAATTATGGCATAATTAATAATTTAATGTTATTAGAATTATGCTCCAAAGATAATTTAATCATCTAATTATCAAGTATCATACACAGTATGCACATGTGTCTACTGATGATGTTAATTAGACGCTATATAAGATTTATTAGCTAATATTAATTTGGTTGTAATCTATTAACTGTAATTGGCACGTATCAATATTTCATCATTTAATTTCAAACTTAATTAAAATTAAATTATGCAAAATTTAATATTATAGGCGATTAAATTATAACATTTGCATGGTTATATTTCTTTGTAGTTATAATCTTTATATACGAAAGCCTTTGTTCTTGCGCCAAAATTTTTTGTTATCTTTTTTTTATCTCGTCGGAAATTTTTGAGCAAAGATAGCCTTATTATACCAACTCACTCTACGCGATCACACATAACCTTTTTTACTGATCTAAACTATGGCTCCGATCGAGGTACGAATCATTTTTTATTTCACGTGCGCGTTTAATTTAAAACAATATATGTCTAGTGTCAAATAACAATTACTCAGTTTACTTATTTGTTTAATTTTAATTACAACTGTAACAAATACGGCCGCAGTAATCAATAATTATCCATGTTTGTTTACCATGATGGGGCATTAAATTAAATCCGTACTTCAGTACGAATTATATGCTGGAATGTTAAAATAATCTTCTTGCAATTTGCGCGTGTATCATGTTACGATATCCACCACTAGTTACCGAACACGAGAATAATAATGTGTAATGCCAGTTGGGCAATTCCCATTGCGATTGTAAGGCCTTATAACTACAGCAAAATTGTAATCTTGTAACTACGGTGTGGCCATGCTCTGGAAATTATGCGTATATATGCAAATATGCATATAACGTTCTCGTGATAGGAATTGCATTTACATCAGATTACTTAAAAACAAACGTCATTATGATTGTATCGCTCAATGATCGGAAAATTATGGAATTTTTCTATCACTGTATTTTACTGCTTTTTTTTTATTATTAATTTTACATAGCGCACTTTTTTGCACAAAGTTAACAGAGCTTGGTAAGCTTAAATTTTATACAATATCTAAAACATAAAAAAATACTCTTTCAATTTAGCAAGAAAGAAGATTAACAATATTTCTTAACCACGCTTCTATCGGCAATCACGATAATCAATTTCGCGATCAGTAAGAACAATTAAATTCTAGCATGATAAATTAACGAAGATGTGGGTAGAAATATGAAGGTATTTTATCGCCTCGGGATTCGCGGAAATAACGGTTGGCGTCATTTGATCGATAACTCATTGCGTTGCCCGGATATCTGAATCACCCCCATTGAAGTTATATATCTCACTATGTGGATTTCATTCGAAAATCTTCGTTTTATATTTTCATAAAAATTTTATTTGGTCTTCCTTTGAAAATTGCAATTATTATATTCGTTCTGATTTTGTTGCAGCGCTTCGAATTTTTGCACTGCATATCATTGCATTTGATTATTTCGGAAGACTTTTCCTGTTAAATTAAACTAGTTACATTATACTATCTTTGCTATCTATTTCCGTTTAGTATTATCTGTTTTTCAATTAATGAAGAATTAACAATAAAGAACCAATATTTTAATATTAATTTTTATTTTTGACATAAATATGAACAGTTTATATAAATAGTGTATTACAAAGTAATTGAAAATTCATGTAAGTATCAGGTTTCTATTAGATGTACCTATATATTTTAACGAATTCTTTTAATATCTAAATTTAATATTTAAAAAGTTGTATAAGTGTATACTATAATATATATATATATATAATTTCTATATATTAATTCTATTTTAAATAACGTAACGTTTAGAAAAAACGTTGTTATATAGATTTATACATTTTTATAATAATTTTTGGAAAAAAGATATCGAAATATCAAACTAGCGTCGTCGAATAATTTCCGAGAAACAAGGCGGGTAAAACGTTGCAGGATTTTATCCTGACATTTCCGGTATTATGGGAGACAGGGCGTAAACGCGTTACGAAGGGGAGATTTTCACTTAGAAGTTTTCGCTAAAGTGGCTGGTCGAAAGGTTTCGCCACCTGTCTTGTTGCAGTTGGAGCAAACAAACATCTACTTGACGCACAATTCCGAGAGATACATGACTTTGGCATACGATATTCGTATTTAATTTGTACCGACGGGTACAAAGATTGAAAAAGATCTATATTTTGGTTTTCCAGCTCACAGATTATTTGCGGTAGGCCTTTTTGATATTGTGTTTGACAAATTTTTTTTATTTGATATAAAATTGTGAAATACTTCTCGCGTGTGCTCGCTGAAATTGAACGAGTGGCCACGTGAAATATAGATAAAGTGAGCATTTCACGCTGCACACGTCGCATTTTTTGTCAAATTGTCGTGGTAAAAAAGTGGAAACGGTATTTATTGGAGCGTGTTGCGTGTGAGATTAACGATTAAAGTAGACCTAACAAGATTCCACATATTACATTTTACTGTTATATAATCGATATGCATCATTTTTTTATTATTTTACACTTTTAACTATTTTTATGACATAAAATATACATCGCATTCTTTACTCCGGAAAAGACTGCGAAAGTTTATTTCTCGGGTTTGACGTAAAGCACCGCTTAAGTTTTATTTTAAATAAAAATTGCTCGACTCGTAAGTATCTGTGAGCAAGAGAAACTTTACGACGAGTTAAATTAAAAGTTTTTAATTTTCGTACTTATAATTAATTACAATAAAACTGGCAAATATTGATGCGAAAGTGTGTTATTGATTATTCGGAATTCCAAGAAACAGGGCGTCTAAAATGATTGATAATTTTATTGCTTATCGCGTGCAAGATAACAGAGATGGAAAATACATTCAGAATTATAAATTGTTAAACGCCTAACTCTTCCGAACGACATGAGTGGTACGTGACGGTAAGAGATCATCACACCTAGCAGAAACACGTGACTTGCATACCTAATATTACACTTTACTTACTTCCCCACTTGAGTTTCCAAACTGTGACTGTATATGCATAATCTATCTGGATTCTCGCGAATATAGAACCGAATACATGATGAAATGCAGGAAATAAAATACGAACTTTAGTTGGAAAGATTAAACGAGCAAAGTTACTAAATGCTTAGTCAAGTGCCATACCCTCGTGATACATATAAAATATTGAAATTTTATATCTTATTGTGCATCATGAATAAAGTAATTTGTTTGCATATACCATGAATTGCATATATAAATATATACAATACTCGGTCATTGATTAATTTACTATCTGCTGCCCGCGATATTTATTGCAAATAAATTAAACTTAATTTTTGGCGAATATTATATTTTTTACAAATCAAAAAGTGGAGAAAAGTCTATAGGAATCATCCGATATATAACTTCATAATTTGTAATATTGCGTAGAAATATATCGCAGGCATTATACTTTTTTGAGGATTATGAGTCAACGAAAGATTTTTAGAAATTAGAGGAGAAGTAAAATTCTCATATTTTCCATTTTCGAAGAATTTGTGACAAAATGAAGAAACCTACCGACTATGTAAATTTAAATAGAAGTTACTTGTACTTTTCTATTTTGTATTTGAATTGAAAACACGAGGTTCCAATTTAGCTACGCATTCTTAGCTGGAAATAATGCTTGCGATACAATGATGGAAACGAGTCAGCACTCCTAACTCAATGTCGAAGAAAATTGGAGAATACGCGTTTTGCTCCTGCACTGTTCCGCTGTAACAATTAACTTCGATAAACATCGAGGAGAATATCGTGCATTAAACGTAACTTGCTGCAAAGTTAGCGGGTAGTGTATCATTCTACGAGCGTGAAGGGGTTAAAATCGTGTTTGACATACGTAACGCTGCGGTAATTAACGAAGTCTAGCTGTACGTCACACATAGTAATCGTGAGCGGTGCCGCGCGCAGGCCTTATTCGCGACAGTATTCAGCATCTCGCACCTAGATGACAGAGCGACGCGATCCACGTTCGCTAATTACCGTCTACGTGAAATTCCCTTGATTGCGACGGCCATCTTCCTCGGATCTCCCCGATAAACGGTGATTAAGATGTAGCGCGCACGTGGCGATGATGGATCAGGGAACGTTGCTCGATTGATTGCAGAAAGATGAGCGAAATTTTTGTCAAAACGACATTCGTGACAGTCACAGTTTGACGAATGGTATTTTGCAATCGTGCGTATGCATAAACGTCACCGTGTTCCTTGGACGAATTTTCTCTAAAGTTTCTTTACAGTTTTCGGGGAAGGGGGGATCTCATAGATGCTTGTCAGCATCAAATTACGTTAATGATCAAAACCTATGGTCGTGACGTAGTGAGAAGATTTTTAATTAATTTAGCCAGTTAGGTCGAATATAATTTACTTTGATTGTTTATTCCCAAGTAGAACACGAAAGTCATGATGACTTCAAAATGATGTCAAAGGCGTCATTTAGCATCATTTTGATGTCATCATGACTTTCTGTTCTACTTGAGTTAATACTGGCGAAGAGAAGACGTTATCATTGGCTTCTCTAAAGTCTTGTGAGGAGAGATTATCTACATTATTAATTTTATACAAGTTTAACTCATATAATTAATTGCTTACTTGCATGTTATGAAAATAATACGTATTTTAAATCATGTAAGAGAATAAAGAAAATTGCGAGTACTTTTTTTTAAATATTGAAGTAACAATACATAGTTATAAAAATGTAGACTACGTCTGAGAAGATAGAAGAAGAGATTACAAGCTGTCGGGAAATTGATCAACCTTTAAGAATTCAAAAGGCCATCAACTTTTATAAACTGCCGAGAAATTTGCTTCTCCGAAACTTCCAAACCTTAATGCAGCCAATCAGCAATTCGAAAACCGCGAGGACCCAAAGAAGCGTGCCGGAGTTCGCCGCGCGTGGAAAGAGCGAGGGGGTGGAGAATAATTGCCGGCTTCGCTGCCGGAAGCGACGGCCATTATATTAGCGGAACCCTCTAAAAAGAGCCGTTAATTAAGATACAATACGAAGAAACGAGGAGCGAGTTTCGAAGGTGGTAATTGGTAACCAGGCCGGGCTTTTCCTTTCGCTGTTGCGGAAAGTACCGAGAAAACTTCGCCGCGTAGTGGCTGTACTTTTCACGGTGCGAGAGAGCGCGCATAATGGCCGCTGATTAAATCTGTTTCTACCCCCACCGAGGTAAAACTCGCGGATTAAAACGGTCAGCCGGCTGGACGAAAGTTCTTTCTTCACGTATAAAGTGTATGAGCGAGCGTCGGAAGTACTAGAAGTCAAAGAGAAGTGCCGTTTGTTTTACGTGACATTAATAGTTCTCGAGTTAAAAGCGATTAAAACTCTGAGGAATTGTAAATTCCTTTTTAAGACAAATATTCAGAGACGTAAATTAAATATTAAAGGTTTTAGATAGTCACAGAAATCCATTGGGAAGCGAGTTATTTGTTAATTCAGAGAACTGAAACTAAAATTCAGATTTTCCCTTCTTCCACAGTTATAGGTCAGTATAATTTATGTATAAACAAGAGCAATTGAACGCGTGTGTTACCTATCGATCAAACAGTTAACTAGAAACTACATTAATATTGAAATTACGTCTTTTGATATCACTAACAGCAATTATCGAGCCGTCCTTGTATAAAAGTAATATGAAACAATTATGATCATGAAGCAATTATATTGCTTTAGATCGATCTCCTAATTTCGCTAATCAAAGGCAAATTTATTAAAGAACAGAAGATTCACATTTTTTATAATATATACTAATTATTGCTCTAATCAAATGCGGGAAAACACATTGTATAATATAAAAGGAATTTATATATAGTGTATATATAATAATTTATATGTGACTCACGACATTTCTTTGATAACGTCTGACTATATTGTCTCCGCGACTACTTGACACTTTGAAAATATTTTATTTTAGGGATCTGCAAATCAAATTTTCTTATTTCTGCAACTTAAATATAATAAATAATTAAGATACTCAGGTTATTCATGTTTTATATAGATTCCTAAGGATATTCTCGGTAAAGATATTCCATATAGATATACCGCAAAATCATATTTCCCAAAGATATCTCAGTATTGAGTTTTAGCAATGTAATAATTGACTCGGTTGCAGAGAGTAATAAACCGGGGAATTTTTGCCGTCGCGTCAGCACAGCTTCCGGTTCAGTGAACAAAGTCGCACGAATTTCAGCCCGTTCTAGCACGAACGCGAAAGCGCAGGGTTGCGCGAACTCGCAACAGGCAAGACCTGCTCTCTTGGAGTCAAGCCATTCTCGCTCTTGAAAGAAACTTTAACGAGACCCGCTAAAGTGGTGAACAAATCAAAAGTGTCCGGCTCTGACGCAGCCGCGCGTGATGTCAGTCGCTAGATGGATAATGCAAAGCCAAATTAAAAACAAAACTACGTTCTCGAGGAACAGACTGAGAATTTACTTTCGGCAATTGGGCACGTACGTATGCCCTTTCTCAAAAAGCGCCGTTAAATTTGAATCACATTTGAAATTCTTATGTCTATTAAAATAAAGATTGTAAAGCGGATGAAGTAAAAAATATACCTAGTGTAATAAATTAATTGCAAATGAAGATAGAGTTAAATAGAAAATTATGGTCAATTTTTTAAATTTCAGATTTTATACAGAGTTTTATATTTTTCACGTACAAATTGCAAGCATACATATGATTTACAAATAATAAACATATAAATATGATTTAAAAATAAAATATCTTAAACTTGACAATATAATGTTGAATTGATCATTTTGTAAATATTTGGAAAATGTTTGATCCAAATACCTTTTTTTATTTTTTATTATAAATTGTTATATATTAATTATATAATTTATCTCTACTCATAGAATACGCTAATATCTAAAGTTTGTGCGAATTGTTTGTGAAAATTGGCTCATTTTGTTTAACACAAAGAAAATATGTGATATCGTCTCGCCGCGTTTCAGTCTGACTAATCTATTATTACTACTTGAAGTTGTCTTACCATATAACCTGTTTTACTACTGTGTAGGGTTTATACACTGAGAAAAAAGTACTTAAAAATTTATTTCTATGAAATAAGATTTATTTAAATACGGCGAAATAAAATTTTATTTCTAAAAAATAAATCATCTAATGAGAAAAATTAAGTATATTTCACAGAAATGTATATTCCGCCATCATAGCTAAATTTAGTTACGATGATGGGGAATAAACATTTCTGTGAAATATACTTAATTTTTGTAGCAGTGTATATATAATGTTCCTTCCCGTAGTATCAGGATGGGGGGGGGAGGGAGAGAACACATTCCACAGTTTAGGAGAATATATCAACTTTAATATTGTCCGGTATATCGAATGTAGACCCAAGGAACATTATTCCCTGGTTCGTCATGTTGATGCATGCTCATGCATGCTCTACGATGACTGTCTTGATAAAGGTACTCTCAGTGGTTTGCCATTGCCTTCCGAGAGATAGTGATCAATTAAAAATTTGATATGTTCTGGGTGGGTTTGAACCTGGATCTTTGGCACAGAAAGGAGACGCGCAATTCTTACGCCACGATCACCACATATATGTTACCAACGATTTTCCTAATTACCGGAAGGCCACGACGCGTTACATGAACCTTGCTTCTCGACTCGCATAGCGCTCGCATAGGACTCGCATAAGACACTGACTGGGACCCAGAGTTGAGCAAAAATGTAATTTAATTAACAATTGCAAATTACAATTACAATGTAATTCTTAATGCAATTAATAATTACATTTTGTAATCGTTAATTGTTGCAAACAATTAAATGAGATAATTGCAGAAAGTAATTGTGTTTAAATTACAATTACGTAATTGTAAATTGTTAACTGATTAACTGTAATTCTTTTTGTAATTAGAATAAGAAGATTAAGAGTACATACGTGTCTGAGAGTACATATGGATAATCTCGATAGGCAGTAATTGAGCTAACTTCACTGTCATGGAAGCTCTATCAATGTGTGTTGAGTTATAGGAAATTCATTATGTTGTTAGGTAATATAAGAAAAACGGTCTGGTAATATTGCACGGTCTGCTAAACGATTTATCTACGTTTTAATTTGTAACTTTAATTGGACTTAAATGTCCATTTAACTCAACAAATTTCTTTACTTTTTATATTTCTTCTTTATATTTCTTTATATTTCTTCTTTATATTTCTCTTTTTTACTATTTAATCTTATTCTTCTTGCTTTTTTCTGCATCATCTTTATCGTCTTCTCTACGCTTTAAATTGCTATTTTTTGCACATAAATGTCCGTTCCTGGGTGTCCAGGGACGCGTTATTTTAAATTTTTTATCTAAAAAATTTTTCAGAAAACAAGGCTTCTTCTAAAAAAAATCAAACTTTATGGTAGTTATTCCCGAAAAATTAGAAAAATTTTGGCACCTGTTGCAAGAAAATTGGTCCATTAATGAAAGAGAGAGAGAGAGATAGGAGAGATTGCAATAATTAATGATTTTTAAAATTAAGAATTAAATGTTTTTACATTTTTTATACTTTTTTTGTAGACTGCAAAGTAACTACTTATAATTACTTCGCAATTACTTATAATTACAATGTAATTACGATTAAAATTAATTGCGGTTACATTATAATTACAATATAATTACAATGTAATTATGATTATAAGTAATTGTGATTACATTGTAATTGCATTATTTTTATTAAATTACTTAATCAAATAGATTTTAATTTATTAACGTCCAACTCTGCTGAGACCCCGAAGTTCGCAGGGTCCGCGCCTAGCTCGCGGGGTGGGTCCGCGGACGACAACCAATCCCACGCGGAATCTTCCGGAATCTTTCTTGTTCATTCCTGTCGCGACTTATTATTAATAACGGTCTTTCTCGATCTTTCTAATAAGCGACGGTCAAACTGAAATGTAACGGCTTCTATATGCCGACAACGAAAATATGCCTACACTACTTACGTCTTAATAGACGAGATATCTTCGATACACAAACTAATCATTTTTCTCATTTTATGTAAATGATTACGGATTTGATCTAATTACACATTTAATCGTTTTCCTTCCGTCACTTGGACGATGTTCTTACCACATCGCAAATAATTAATTCTGATTCATTATTGTCCTAAATCACACAATGTTTACTTTACGTTAATTTGCGAAGCGTGCTTTACTTACATTATTTAGTTAGACACGAGACCTAGGATACTAGCGTATTTTATCCAAGTTGTTTACTCAATTTTTCAATTACCCGATTTATTCAATTTTCATACGATTATAAGTTTTACCGGAACATCTTTATTGTCTCTAAAGAGGTGTCCGTTCCTTTCTCCGTAGAAATTTTCTAATTATGTTTTACAAAGTTACTTACGCGGCGAAGAAGTTTTCAGTAAATTATGTAAAATTCTCTAAAAACGAAGCAAAAGTTAGCGCTTTTGATAAGACGCACGTCGGATACGATATTTACTTGCATTAATGGAGGAGCACTGCATTTGCACATGTAATCGCATCGCGTTCGTTCATATATTCTCCGATCACGCACCCTTCATTCCTAGATCCTCGCTATAATTTGCATAATATTAATCAGTAACCGACGAGAGATCGGACGGGAATAAAGCATGCGGATCGGCGCTCGATGGAAGGATCCCAGGTTACGCGAACAGATCGGCTCATTGCACAGGGATTTACATACCGCCTGCCTAAAGCCCATAAGAAGATTTTGTGGTCGTAGAACGGAATACGAGACCTCCATAAGGGCGCGGCTAGGTGCCATTTTCTCGCAAATGTATTGTAGAAGGCGTGTTTCAGACGGACGCCGTATCTTTCCGGTCGTTTCGAGCTCGCCGTCTTTTCGCAATGATCGTTATTGCGGCGAAATGTAGACATTCTCGAGGAAATGCATTTTTTTCGCAGATTGTTATTACAGCGACGCGGAAGGGATTCGTTTCGGAAAATGTCACTATTTTCATTATTACTGAGAAGGAAGTACTTAAAAATTTATTTGTGAAATATAAGGCCTATTTCTCTCACAGAAATAGGCTTTATTTAAATACGGCGAAATGAAATTTTATTTCTAGCAAATGAACCATCTAATGAGAA
This sequence comes from Aphaenogaster floridana, assembly GCA_003063835.1. Lineage (NCBI taxonomy): Eukaryota > Metazoa > Arthropoda > Insecta > Hymenoptera > Formicidae > Aphaenogaster > Aphaenogaster floridana. The sequence continues at coordinate 901,859 of NJRP01000008.1, forward strand.
AAATTAAATATTATTTCACAGAAATGTATATTCATCATAGCTAAATTTTTTTATAACCAATAAATATCGAAGAAAATGTCACAAGTAACATTTGTTTCTAAATATTTCGACTTTTTTTCTCAGTTGTTTTCTCAATCATCTAATGAGAAAAATTAAATATATTTCACAGAAATGTATATTCCGTCATCATAGCTAAATTTAGCTATGATACATTAGATGGTTCATTTGTTAGAAATAAAATTTCATTTCGCCGTATTTAAATAAATCTTATTTCACAGAAATAAATTTTTAAGTACTTTTTTCTCAATGTAAAGGAACGAACAAAACATTCTTTATGGAGTGAAATTCACGAAATAACTTTACTTTAGTGATATATCAAATCATTGAAATTAATGTATTCAAAAATAACGCTTGAGAGATAACAATAAAGGGCATCCATGCTCAAAATATTAATTCGATAATCAGATCTTCTCAGTTCTTGCGTTCGTTTATTAAATTTTCGCAACGCTGGAATTTTAATTAATATATTCGCGCACCGCTGTTTATTCATTACTATAAATGAAGAGCGGTTTTGCTATTTTGGCAGTATTCGGATAATATCAGAACGAAATTCCAACAACGTACGTGAACGGAAGAACTTAGGCAAGGGATTGGAGAAAGATATGGATGTAATAGAAATTCGATATGCGAGAAACCACAGGCACGACTGGTAGAAAGAACGCGATGAGGTAGTGCGGCTGGTGGGAATCGATAAAGTAAATTAAAAGTAATTAAAAACCAGCCGTAATTCGCGCGTGAAAAACGGAGCGGATCATTTTTATCGGACGTAGGCGTGTGTCTGGTTTGTACGTGTGTGTTTTTTGTGCGCACCAGAAGGTACTGACAAAAGCCGCGCAAAAAGAGCGTGCAAGGCGGACGACGAATGTTGTGCTGTTATACGGTACAATACCCACACGGAAAGAACGGTTTTGCTGAAGTATTTAAAAATTTAGTCGGACACAGATCAGAAAATAATTATATTGGACTAATCGAAATAATTATGTAGGACACTCAAGCTGTTTGTTAGGATGTCAAAACTTCTACAGCATTGTCATTATGTTTGAGCGTCCTACATAATTATTTTGGATGGTGCAACACAATTATTTTCAGATCTGTATCTGCATTGAAAAAAAAATTCTTGGTAAACTTGTGAGATGCATTTAGTAATACCTTTTTTGAAGTATTTATTACCGATTATAATAATAATAACAAAACATTTTGTATAATAATTATAATCATTTGTAATAATTATAAAAAAGCAAATTTTGTTTTGTTGAGCCAACTAAATTATGTAATACTTATTATACGTTTAGTTAAAACTATTTCACCAAGGTGCTTGGTAACATTAGCCAAGCCTGGATTTTTATAACCAAGCCTTTCTTTCAGTGTAGTTAAATTTTTAGATACTTCAGCAAAAAAACTTCCGTTCTTTCCGTGCACTAGCCGGGGTAAAAGCGCAACGCGCCCTCGTTTTGTAACGTTGCATTAATTCGATTGAAATAATTGGCGGATCGTTTCGCGGTCCGCTCATTATTACATCGACAGCCAACTGTTTATCGCGTTCTGCATAAACAGCCTCTGCGCATCGAGACAGATCGGGAATTATTAATTCACAGCGACGAGGAAACATTATGTCGCTCCAGCGAGACTGGCATATTTATATAAATACACTGGTGAATTGCGAGAATGCGAGGTGAAGTTCAATCACGATGTATTATATATTGTTAAATTGATTATAACGCGCACATATATGTGTTACACAGTTTTCATAGATGCGTGTAAGTAATTATTAATTGCACGCATGACAATCAGTTACGGCAGAACGCGATGCGTTTATTACCATTGAATCGCACAAATGCAACTGTTAAATGTATTATTTAACGGCGATCAAGTCTCGTTAATGGGTACACTTAGTACAAATTATTATATTATATCTCGCAGAATAGTATAATATTACAATATTAATTCTCGCATTATTAATATTTATCAATTTCTTTTGTAATTGATATGACATTTAGAATGTATCAATTACGAAAAGAAATATAACTTTTTACATAGATGTTTACTTTTTATAATGTATTTTTTAAGATAGGATTCTGGAGTTGAAAACGTATTTTTACATTTAATTTCTATAAAACCTTTCTATAAAAATCTTTCGTCTTGTCTCATTTTCTGCGAGTCTGAATAAACGTTTCTTACAGCTTATACCAGAAGCATTATAAAATTAGTACAGAATTTTAGTTTAACTTTTCAAACTCAAACTCTTTCGGAGTACTAGTAGCTTTTAGTCAAACGCACCGTAATTCGCACGGAGTTATTACTAACGTGAAAGTAACTAAATATTACACGAAATACGTTTAACTCGCTTCTATTCAAATTTGAAGATACATCTCGTTAACTTGGAAAGACATGAAAAAATTTAACTATTTTTAAGATTATAAAACGAGTTTGCGATTTCTAACAAAAAGTTTCGAATACATGGTAGCGCTAGAAACCAAGTTTCCGCAGAGATCCTCGAACGAACTATTTCCCATGATTTCATTAATTCTAAATTTATTTTCCAATAACTTTATCCGCAAATTCTGAAATAACGAAGTTATCCCCGATGGAGTCGTCTCAAGGCAAATGTAGATTATGGTGTAATACGCTACAAGTAGATTATTTAATAGTGGAAAAGCAAAGTCGTGTCGTGCGAGATGCTCATTAACGAGCAACGGTTTTCACTTCAGTTGCTTTTTCATACTTTCTGGCTTGTCATGCGACAGTGCTGAAATATGATTTGGAACTTCGTTTCGATATTAGATCACACACCGTACATTTTAATATTATTTTAGTGTCCGTCTTTTAAGTTGATCCGATCGTTCTTATTTATTTTCTAAAAAACTATATTTTCCGCTCAATATTTCAATGTCCTAGTTCTTATTTCGCGATTGAAAGGATTTCTTTATTAACCTAAATGCAAAGCGCAATAAATCAGTAAGAAATAAAGTAATCAAATTACTCGGAAATCAGATACGCAGTGAATAAGCTCGAACAAACGAACAGAAAAGCAAAATGCAATCGTGAAACTTGTTCTAGGATGCATACGGTGAGCCGGTATCACACCCGGTTACTACTTTAAATGTAAATTCTATATCCATTTCGCTTGAATGAATGCGGGCATCAGCGTATTCTTGGCGTGAAACTCTTGTGAGTAACGGGGAAATGTGTAGCAAATAGAACCGCTGGGAAGAGAGAGGACAAAGGGCGCCACATACAAATGTACGTAGAACGGATCCTGCATTCCACTGTTAAAGTTTCGAAGTATTGATCGATCGGGTAGACATACCAGGCTCTTGGAGACTTGAATTATACTACTCGTGATCGGGAATCTTATCCAAGAGAAATACTCGGAATGCGTCATTGATAATACCCGCGCGTCACGTCGGGTTCATTTTTAATCATCAGCTGTCGCGAAAGCGTCTGAATAAAATTAAAGGGGCAATCAAGAGAATGACTATTGGAAGTTTGCATTATGTACACGTTGTTCTAGCTTTCCCGCACTTTCCTCTTTACTCATAGATACTTTAAATTCTTTAAAAAGTTGGGAAGTGAGATTTTATTGTAGGAAGTTGAACTGGATGCACTCTTTTTCACAGTTTTTAAATATCACATTTTAAATACCTTGCATGGTCGAGTTTATCTTATATATGTCACCGCCCACTGAAGCATATATTATCATTACACAATATTCCGACAATTTTAATTAAAATTAATTAGTATCTGCTAATCTCGACTCACGTCCATTATGATACATCTTTATTTAAAAATCCGCTACCCGTAGAGAGATATTCCTCCTGACATTTTAAATTTCACGATTTGTGCTGCTTTCTATTTTTAAACACGTAGCTGTATAAGAAAATCTAATAGGAACATTATTAAATTTTAACAAAAACCTTATTAAGAAGCTTACTGAGAACCCGCTGAAAATTTATTAAGTGCGCATCGGAAAAGGATAGATTAACAAGGTTTAAATTAATTAATTTAGCAGTTCGCAATGAGGTACTAACGTATTCTCAAACTGTTTTTGGTTTTTCTCTACGCTCGGGAAAAAAAGAGGAACTCGCGACCATCTCATCTCCTATTTACGATTTTTCTCTATGCTCGGGAGAAATGACTTGCGGCCATCTCATCTCCTATTTATGGTTTCTATGCTTTGCATACCCTTGCTCAACTCCCGATAGCCATCATGTACACCTGTATCGCGTTCACCGCCAATTTCGACGCACAATTCGTGTGGTTCGCTGGGTACGCCGAAGACAATGGATAGATATTGGATGCCGCGCACGGGCGCGGTTGATGGAATTTGTCCATGATTTTCGATGTTCCGATGGTGTTGGTACACCGTATGCTGGCTGTGGCACCCACGGGACAACTCTCCCGTGTCATACGCGCGCCTGCGATTCGTCGAGATGACCATAACCGTCGGGGAAAGTACCGTCGTCACACGCGAAACGACCAGCGAAGCGGCGTGCTATACGCAGCCTGGATCATTGTTATCTTTCGGTAACAGGTCCCGTTGGGCGAGTCCGACATATGTCAGCCACTCATTGCTTCGGTGTCCTTCGCCCTCTTTTTTTACTGCCCGTTGCTAGATGGTTATTTCGCATCGTGCTGCTGTTTTTTTTTACACGTGCGAGCTCGTTTCGTCAAGCATTAAGAGTTCTGTAAGATCTTTTTCTCACCGATACAACAGCGCTGCTGCTGCCCATTACGATCATCATATTTTACAGAAGATAATATTGCAGTTATAAAATAAATTGGAAATTTTAGTTGGAAGAAAGAACTTCAAAAGCATTGTTTCTTTTTTCTCGGATTATTTTCTGTATTTTTGCATTTAATGCAAAATTCTTCGTGTTCTTCTCTCTCTTTCTCTGTAATTTTATAATTATATAATTTTTTAATATAAATTCCAAGTATTGTAATATCATATAATTAATAACCTTAATATAGCTTTAATTTAATTTGAAATATAAATGTGATTCAATCACGAGCGTTTTACGCTAAATGTGTACTAAGAATATAGATCAACGTGATTCAGTTTTGTTGTATTATTTTATACTTTTTAATTAATTAAATATGAAAATATTTTGTGTTTTTGTATGTTCTGTGTATTACACAATTGTATAATTTCAAATAGATAAAATACAATACTATATAAATCAGACAACCATATTTGGTGCTAAGTGTATTGAGAATACCGAGCGATGACCGCGATGATTGTCTTGTGGAAAGCTGAGTACTTTCATGAGTACGTTGTTCTCTCAGGATTATATCTTATCTTCAGCATAGCATGTACTGGTGTGGTGTCGCGATCTTTACATACAGGTTTCTCTCCAAGTTCAAGTTTTGGTTTTTGTACTTACGACCGACATGTCGTTCCGTGTTTTTCCAAGACTATGACAACGGTGGGAAAATTTGACATGTGATACAGAGGCTAGCTACAAAGTAATCGGAAACTTTTCGAACAAAAGTTAAGCTACTCCCCGCTAGGATATAACCGAGATTCATTGTCGTTCTGTGAGAAAAGTTTCACCGTTTAGCTCTTTCCAGTATCTTAATTTAATCTTTCCCTGTCCAGAATTGTTATTGCAAATAATTATCTTCTCGATTATTTCTTCTGCGACCAAGATGGAATGCAATTGATTTATTGTAATTATTGGGAAAGTTTGTCTCTTTAGGAGTGATAATGTATATCAAATGAAATCGACTACTAAAAATTTTAATGACATTTAAAACGTGTCAAATCTGTGAAATAGAAGATTAATCCCAATTAAATTTTTCTTAACAAAAAATCTTTTATATGCTAGATTTAATAAATTAATTGATTAAAAATAAATAATAGGATAATTTCAACTTTTCCAATACTCGTGGATCGCGCAAATTAAAAAAAATACGAGATGCGCAATTATATCTAGAAAAGTATTTGTAGAAAAAGTTAATTATAATTTATTGCTATTTTTCTTTGCCATTTTGTAACATTGTAATAATGTAAAATTTTTATCGGGCTATCAATCTATTGTTATAATTGTTTTTTATAGACTGATATATCTTGACGAAATATTTTTTAGCTGCTCGTAATGTTCTGCTTGAAATAAAATGCATATTCTGTTGCGCGTTTATGAAAGAAAATAGATTCGCGTAAAATGAACTTGCGTCGCCGTGAGATTTATGTCGAAACGCGACTCTCTTCCGTATCACATAACGTTCTCGCGTCTAAACTTTGGTAGTTCCACTTTCTGTATTTCCCCTTTATTGTACGGAAACATAATGCGCGGGGCTGTAACAAGCATTACAGACGGAACGATACTTCCGCATGACAGAGACGTGAACCCGGTATTCTTTCTGCGACGAAGTAGCTGCAACAACTGCGGCCGGCAACTGTCGCGGACAAAGTTGCAACGTGAGATTTCGCGAGTGTGGTTCAGAGGATAGCACGGATCGCATTAATGCAAACTTTACGTATCGTTACGAGTAGATCCAATTCGTGGTGTGTCGTTGTCGTTTTGCGTTCAGCAAACATTATCATGAAACAACGACGCGCGGCGGTTACTTTCTTCGTTAATAAGAAAATACGGTTCTTCGATGCCGACACATTTGGATGCAAACTCACGTAACTAATTTGACGTTCTGCGCGCGAATACTCGCAATTGCGATAGGCTAATTCGTTTCCTTTTACACGGCCAATCCTAATAGTACATAATATTCTGTACATCCATAGGATGTACTAAGAATATACTTAATATACTGAAAACATCCTTATAATATCCTATACATTAGCGATACATAACATTCTCAGAATCTACACAGTAAAAAATAAAATGTTAATTGTAACATTTTTTACATGTCCCAGAAAGTCCACTCTAAATTTTAAGTTAAAATAACTCATTCATCGTATGTTACTTGTTGACTAGAAATGTTAATTAATTAACACTATACTTTACATTTGTGTTTGGCCTTTTAACTTTAAGTATGATGTAATAATAACATACAAAATAATTCTCAAAAGTTATGTTAACACATGATATTAATACCCGCATAGAATCTTCTTGGAATCTAATTAGAATCCAGTCCGATTTCGCCCAAAAATTATGGATTTTGGTTGGGAAACCTATGAAGATTCAGATCAGAAGTGTAATGTTTTGTAAATTCGATTTTAAATTTGGGAAATCTGATCAGATCCTAAATAAATCTGAATAGATCTTATTTGATCCTCCCAACGTTTTTTAAAAGTATTTTTCGATTTTTATTTTATATTAGAATTGAGCAAAATATTAACCCAGACAGCACAAAGTCGTCTAAATAGTTATATCCGAGGGGTAAACCGCTGACCAAAATTGTGTACACCAATGCCTAGTAATGCCCAAACTAAGTACACAAAGTACACTAAAAGTACACAAAAGTACACAATTTTTTAGCATTACTAGTGAATTTTTTATGTAATGCCCATTAATGCACTGTAAATCTAAGCGTGTTATTTTTACACGCATAAACATTTAGAAATGACACATTTGACTGAAGTTCTTTTTACATGTTTCTTGCTGTTTTAGGTTACGTCATTTAACGCGTTTAATCGTATTAAAATGAAAGTTAATACGTTCAATCGTGTAAAAAATGACATGATTTAAAACAGCAAGAAATGTGTACATACATAAAAAGTTAAGTTATTACGTTTACATAAACGTAACACGTGAAAATGTTATGAAAATTATAACATATCTGTTATATGTTAATTTTACATTGAAATAATATAATCAAATTTTGGTAACACAAGAAAATTTTAACATATATATAGACGCACGATTTTTTACTGTGTACGTGTGCTGTTAGAGAAGCCAGTTCCGTGGAAGTCGGACGAACCGATACTTTCAATAATCCTTTCTACGATCACGAACGAAATAAAGAATGATTTCGCCGAAGAGAGAATCTTGCCGACAGTTCTTTCGCGAATGTCGCCAAGTGTCGGGTCGCGAACGCGACGTGACCCTTTAGCGGCCAGCGCGTTTCTGGAACGGTCGTGTAAATGACGTGTACGTTGCAATCCACTTGTGCAACGAACGTGTTGTACATTTCCATGGATATCCATTTTCATCCCGGCCGTGCCAGATTTCACGCACCAACGGACCAGATGTACACACGCAACCGTTGGCGCGCGTGCACCGCGTGTCATTACAAAACATATTTCAACAATATACATACATACTCGTAGACGCGGGAAATAGGCCGACGCATATGGGACCGGCAAGCCAGGTGTAAAATTTATTTCCGTCTGTTGTTGGTTTAATCGACGCAGGAGTAATACGCGCCATTAATCATCGCGTAATGATGCGACATTAAAAGAAATAATTCGCCTCTGGATATTAATTAAATGAGCATTGTTTCGTGCAAATTTATTTACGACCGCCGGATTTTAATGATGATTTACCGTCTGCTCGAGGGTGAGTCCTAATTGCAACCGCCACAAACATTAATTTACATTTGTAGAAATTGCTTATAAATTTAATTAAAAAATGTTTATCTCTCGCAATTACTGCTTAGCTTAAGGAAGTGCTTACGTTTTATACGTATAAATTTAACATGAGATTTAACTTTATAAAAAATTATTTTTAAGTATAATATTATTTACAATGTAAAAAAACACAGTTAAAAGGTGCATTTTAAATTAGTTATTTAATTAGACAGTTAAATATTAAAATTAATGACTTGTTTAATTTAAGTAACTAATTTTGATCAATTAATAATTTAATACTGTGAATACTTGCACCGAAATCTTCGGAACATTGCTTGCAATGTTTGGCTGATTGTGAGATTTTAATATATTCACGGCAAATATCAATCGCGTTAAGAGTTTATCGCGCGATTCAAATAGAGTCGCTTATAGTTAATGAATTAATCGATATAAATGCCGCGAAGTCCATCAGAAAAAAGTGTCCGAGTTTAAACTGCTTCGGCGTGCGATATTTTCGTCTGATGGCTGCGGAAGCCAACCTATAAAGTTCACGCTTTGTTTGCATTTTTCGTTTCGGCCTATTTCTTGCGAGATATACGCAGTCGGTGGTGGTAAATCGTAAACGTCGTGTCTCCCTCTCTGCCCGTTAGCCATGAAATCCCAGAAGACGATGTCGGGTCTGTTTCAGCCACCCGGACGATGTCGCTCCATAATGGCGAATACCTCGTTGTGAGATACAATCCCGCATGAGATACGATGGTGTCTCGTTAACGCGTTATCCTTCATGAGAAATCGGTCGAACCCTCGGTGTTATGTTCACCTGAATGTAAATCACTTTCCGCATACCACTGCTTCATCCAGGAAACAAGTGATACGACGGAAATGAAACTGAAAGTATTTCGGTTGTTGAGGAGTACAGTTTAGTAGATATTATTATTTTTAATAAGTTTACATTTTAATATGAGCAATCCTCTTATTATATAAGTAGGTTGATGTAAATTAAATTTTAGGAGTCGTAAAATATTAAATGTAGTAAATGTCGTAAATGTTAGGCCCTGCGCACAATGGAGAAATATTAGATATTAGGAATAGGAATTAAAATTTTAGAATCAGTTTTCTCAATAAATATTGAACGTAACGCACAATGGATATTAATAAGATATAAGACATAAATGTGTTACACGAAACACAACATAACTTATTATTTATCTATAGTGTTCATTGAGGAAACTGATTCTAAAATTCTAATTCCTATATCTATCTAAGTCCTAATATCTATCTAATATTCCTCCATTGTGCGCAGGGCCTTAGAAGTTATTAGGAGTCCTAATATTAAGGCTCCTGGTCCCTGAGCCGAGAACTCCTCGTTTATAGCGCCTCGACGAAAAATATTTATTCGTCGTGATACTTTTAACTGGTGATACTTGTCCGATATTTTTAATGCATTATTTCTATCTCTTTCACTGTATCGGGCGCGCAAAATACATTAAAAAATATAATTAATAACAATTAATAACAATTAATAACAATTTAATAAATCATGCGAATTACAATGCAAACTTTGATTTAAAAATATCTAATTTGTGAATACATAACAAAACACTATAAGTAACTGTTTTTCTCTTTACTGAATTGTGAAATAATTAAACGCTGTAATTGTTGCAAAAATTTTCAACGCATTTTCGTTCGCCTGACATAATTTATGAAAATTTACCGTGCGCTGTTGGTGCGACAAAGCAAAATTCATTTATAATTTTAATACGGTTGTACAATGACCAACAATAGATTTACTCGTTCGGCATTTGATAATCCATCATTATTAATTTAATTGAGCAACAAAGCGATTTTATTTTACATAGTGCCTTATACATGAAATTTAAAATAGCTACGCAGTAATAGAATATTTAGCTGTGTAGTTATGTGAAACAGTTCAATTTAATTATGCATAAAAGCCAAAATCAACATTTCATGCACATTAAAATTAGCGAAAGAGATGAAGCCAAAGTAAATATTATAAATGGAAGATATATATATAAATTTTATGTGCACACGTATATATAATTATCAGAGATTTTCATCAAGTGTTTTTCAATGAAAATCGTCTGAAATATTATCCATAATATTAGACATATAAATATTATATATAATTTATAAAAATATGTGAAATGAAATTAACGTATTCTTGATATTTTCGCAAAATTCTGTAATATTGCTAAAAATTATTTATAAAATAATTAATTTTTTATAATTTATTATTTATTAGAATAATAATTATATTAGAAGATGACATGATATAAAATCGGGTTTTTATAATTTTTTTATTTATTATTATTTTTATTTTTATTTTTATTTTTTATTTATTATTATTTAATTTGAAATAATAATTGAACAAATAATATACTAGAATAGCAATTTTGTAAACGCGCTATTATGCGAGAGAGAAAGATACAGAAACGTTTTTCTTTGATTTAGAAGTAATATCAGTTTTCCATTTCATTTCCATTACAAACTACTTTATAGTTTGTGTCGTTTACTTTACCATTTTGGCGTGATAGATTTTGTTACATAAATATTTACATAAATATTGTTTTCTCAACCTGTTATCTATGCCTTTAGCTTTTTGCGGTTGATGACTTTGTTTTTGCGAACGCTTATCCTTGCATCTTTATGAGTAACATAAAAGCAAACAGACAGAAGTGGTCATATTGAAATATCTCCACGGAACATCTGGTAATTTTCTGAAGCTTTTCGAGAAGAAATTCAGCTATCTTTATATACAAATATCGTTACGAATTATATCGGTTTTAAAAAATAGATAGCTGTACATGAACGTAAAAAGCAATATTAAGATGTACATTTCGCGATAATTATGAAAGTAATGGAAATTTCCACTGACGTGAAAGAAGCAACGAGTTTCAAACGCATCCACATCGCGTTGGGAAACTTTGTTAATTAATCTCCTTGATACATAACATCGTGTTTTAATTCTCATGGCGCCATATTGCCGAACATGTGCTCTTTCTGACATTTTATGTCGAGCTCTCGCCGTTTCTGTGTGAAACTTGATTAAATGAGACATTAAAATGAATAAATTATATAAGACTGAAGAAAAATTTTATTTAAAGTTTCCTAAGGCGGACGTGTCTTCGTCTGTACCGGCAATCACTTTCCGACGATTTCAAACTTTCGCTTTTTCATAATTAAAATTTCTCAAAAAATCTATCAGGCACTATTTATTTAATTTAGCGCTCATTAATGAATAATTTGCGTAATATAAAATAATTACATTATTAAATGATTTCGTATACATGATTATAACTATTTTTATAGATATGAAATTTTTTAGCTATACTTTTTTATTATTGTTGTCTGCATCGATTTTCTATCAATGTTTTCTCGCGTTTTTCTGCTGAAACATTACGTCTGATAAATTCTAATTTTTTTTACGATTCTCCTTATCCCATTTCTCAATGTTCGAACTTCTTCACTTACTAAAGAAAATTCGCTGCAATTGAGCTTAAACAGATACAGCTGTTCTACGTTTACTTTGAAGACGAAAGATCAAATAGCTTGCTGCGAATTGCAATAAAGATGAGCGATTTTCTCGTTTATCCTTGTTTACTTATTACATAGAAGGGTAAATTGTCCTTAAAAAGTATAATCGATTTTCGTGGCAATGCACAAACTTCGTAAAGAATGAAAGTTCGCGACGCCGCCGGAAAATTTCTACCGTCGAAAAACCGACTTTTCCGACGGGCCATACGTTGATGTAGTTCACTGTGTTGATTCTGTCGGGACTATTCGTTCTGCGATACATGCCACCCCTTGTTTGTCGGTCGAGCGAACAACCAGCGGCTGAGTGGAACGAAGTATATACTGTAACATGCAGACCTATCGCATTAAAGGGGTACGTCTGTTTAATATTGTGAAAGAAGTTTTGCTTTTTTAATTATCAATACAATTATACGTTTTTCACTCGTCTTTTTAGATAAACATTGTAAAAACTGTGGAAATGTAATATGGAGCGTACGCAAAGTAACTTTCTATGTGCGAATAAAATAATAACGGGAAAATATTTTCAGTCGGAGAAAACGGGGCTGAGAGAGTAAGCTTTACAAACGGTGACATATTATTCATCACATTTGAACTCATTTTCACAACGAAATATTCTATACCATTTTTTCGCTTTTCAGTTTTCGCTTTGATGTAATGTAAATATACTTCGTGAAAGTTCTATACTTCGTCATTCTTCCATTTGTTCGCAATTTTCTTCGCAATTTTCTCGGGGAAAGTATAGCTTGTCAAATTCAAACAGAACTACTGCTTAAGTACCGCCGGAAATTAATCGTTGTCGGTTTCGCATGAGTCGCTGCATTATTGATCACAAACGTTGGACATTGGGGGAAAATTTTCGTGAGATATGTTATTTTCTCATTTCTCCGACTCTCGCCACTGCGCATTTACCATTTTCCATTTTCCTTTCCTGCCATTTTCCTTACCCCTTTCCTTTCCCTGCCTCCTCGATAACGATAAAAATATTTCTTACTCTCTCATGGTCTATCGCGACCTAACTCAACGCTTCTTATGCCGAGGATTTTTACGGTGCCAGTCTCGCCAAGATTGATGAAACGGCGTACTGTCGGTTCGCGGAAATCGATTTTCGCGAAGGACTAGTTCTCGTCTCCGAAATTTACTCGTCGCTCTCTCCCTCCTCTTTCTCCCTCTTTCTCTACATCTCTTCCTTCAGCTTCGTTTTCGAAGGAATTTTCCTGCAAGTCTGCATATGTGCGCCTTTCCTCGCAGAGCGATGTGGAAGCAATTAATCCATCATCATTCCCGGACAAGTTCCACTTTTGCACCATCTAACGAGGAACTCTGAGTCTGCGACCGTTTTCAGAAATTGCAATTAACGAAAAAAGAAAATTTTTGAGAGAATCTTTGACGCAGTGATTTTTCGTTAGATTAAAGAAAGAGAAAAATGAGAAAAGTGTCTGCAATTGTTTGTTGTTTAATAAATGCAAAATTAGAATCAAGCTCGTGTTTGCAAAGCAAATTAGAAAAGGTTAAACGCCAAGGAACGAGCGCAAAATTAAAAACAACGATGTAATAAATTAAATAAATAAATAAATAGTTTAATATTACACATGGTAGTTAATAATAAAACAAAAATACGTATCGACTGCACAATTAGCAAAGATAATAATTGAATTCATGTATATAAAACTAATAAATTAAATTCACAAGCGTATTAGAATAAGATATAAGAAAAAAAACATTAATGACACTTAATCAACAATGCAAAAGTATCACTAGCGAGAACAGCATGATAAAGATAATTTGCTGAAGAAGACTCTGTGCAGTCGAAACGTATTTTTGTTTTATTATTGACTATCATGCGCTATTAAACTATTTATTTACTTATTTAAATTATTACATTGTTGTTTTTAATTTTGTGCTCGTTCCTTGGCCTTTAACCTTTTCTAATTTGTTTGTTGTTTGTTAATTGTTTAATTGTTTGTATTTTTCATTTTTACGTTTGCTAGATTTATTATTAATCTATCGCAATTGCGATCTTTAATCATATTCACAAACAATTGTTTCGCAATTGCGACAATTTTATTTAGTCCTAATTCTCTTTGCAAACGAATCTTGTAATGCACTTTAGGAAAGTAATTCATCATTTTTTGATGCGCCAGGACAAACGTAAAAATTCTCGGGAAACTGCGTTGTAATCCACGATGAAATGAGATTTTACACGAAAAAGGACACTTAATGCGTGAGTTTAGTCGCGACGATGCAATGTAGCGGTTCGCGAAATAGCGACATGTACGATAAGGATTTTATGTCGCGCGGATGTATTAATTTAAAATTTAATTCCCGCTAATATATCCTTTTGTTGCAGGAGACGAGATCCTCTACCGAGACGAGATAGGCAATTTGTTGATCTACAATGTCAGTTCGGCCACATCCAGGATCCTGTTGGACTCCAGCAATCCCGTAAGTTTTCTTAAACTTCTGCACGTTGTATGAAAGTTTTCGCGGGGACTTCGAAGTTTGCATGAAATCCAGAAGTGCTCTCGTTCGCGAGAAATTCCGTAATGAATCTCAGAATTATTAATTATTTTACTCGTGTTATCACATGTCCCCTCTTCCTTTCTCCCCCCTTCCTTGCTAATAATATTAATATTAATATAGACATATAAATTACAAACGAAACAGTGACGGGATAGAGTATTAAACTAAGATTTATATTAAATACTAAAGTGTAAACAAGACTGATATTAATTAAGCATTAATTGAACGGAGAAAGCAATATAGATTGTTAATTATACATATATCAATATACCATTAGTATTAATAACGTAAAATATGAAATGTGTCACTGCGAATCAGAGGTAATCAATTACTGTAAAATGTGTACTTTACTACGAGCCAATCTAGAAAATGTACGTAAATATTTTTGTGTATACGTGCGCGTTAACGTATGCACAATTATTGTCGCATTAACGTGCGTGCGATTAAATAGAAACCGCGGTATGAATAGTCGGTACGAATTAATTGTTCGGGCCCGCCATCGCATCGGCGCGCTTCACTTCCGAAATCGCAGATAACGACCGGAATACACCGTGCAACGAAAGCATCATATCTCACATACGTGTCCCCTACTTCGCCTCTCTCTCTCTCTCTTTCTCTCTCCCGGTATTCTTTCCCGCTCTAATTCATATTCGTGCGTGATCAATTAAATCGCCCTGGCCACCGCGGCGCGCGAGCGTGCGTGTATACAGGGTGTCCGATTTTAACTTAGCAACAAAATATCTCGGAAACAAAGCATTTTAGAGAAAAATGTTTCGTACAAAAGTTATTCGACTTTGAGGG
>NJRP01000008.1:922799-952592 GCA_003063835.1 Aphaenogaster floridana
CTGTATCTGGCCAAATTTTTTAATATTTCAGCAAAACCATTCTTTCCGTGTAGAAAAAGATAAAGAGTAAATTAAACCGCGATTAAAGTTAATTTATATTGGTAGAAATGGACATTAGTCGCGTCGGCGAGGCTGCATCAATTTGCACGGTCTGAATTTAACGTTAAATACGGATCGCACAGCTCGCGGGATAACCAGCAAAGTAAACTGTCTCTTATACACATCTCGGATCGCACAGCTCGCGGGATAACCAGCAAAGTAAACGTATCGAATCTGTTAATTCGGTTAAATTATGTAACACAACATTGTTCCTGTAAGTTCTATTTTCGTGTCCACTGCATTTTTGATATTTTTATTCATTGCACGTTTTACGCTTTATTGGATCGAGCTGCGAAATTACATTACAATTTGGCAACATTTGTTTATAAATGATTTGATATTTTAACTTCTGACATTCAATAAATTTTTTAACGTATCGCGCGCGCGCGCGCGACTGGTTTTTTTACATTGGACTAATGTAATTCTCGCCTCCAATCGACGAATTGGTTTATCATCGACCTTCGAGACTTAGCTTATAAATAATAAATTTTTCCTTGACTAACGGACAACCGTTACACTTATAATATTAAGTCTAGCTTTGA
Organism: Aphaenogaster floridana; assembly: GCA_003063835.1. Classification (NCBI taxonomy): domain Eukaryota; kingdom Metazoa; phylum Arthropoda; class Insecta; order Hymenoptera; family Formicidae; genus Aphaenogaster; species Aphaenogaster floridana. Next base: position 923,441 of record NJRP01000008.1, read on the forward strand.
CAGGCCTCACGTCCTCCGATATTATTTTATATATTTATTATCCGCAATGTCACAATTTTAAACTTTAATCTGACCACTGTTATTTATTTAATCTCCTGTTCTTTATATACTTTAATGATATTAATTTTGATGTTAAACTGAAAAAGACTAAGTAATAGTCGAAACGTATTAAAAACATCTATTAAATGATTTTTTAATAAATCTTTATATTATAAAATTGGTTACCATCTATTATTCGCTCGTATTTGACCGCTTTTCCTTTTTATTGATTTGATATTTTGTTCTTTCAGGCTTTGCTGTCGAGCTTCGACCACCATTTATCTGCCGATAAGAAGTATCTGTTGCTAGCTCTCAACTACCAGAAGGTAAGTGTTAAGGTTTTAAGTTATTGACAAAATAAAATAGTGGAAAACGCGCGTGCATTATACCGTTACGTTAATGCCAAGAAAAAAATGTAATTACCCGATAAAACGGACGTTGATTATTACTTGAAATATTACTTAATGAAAATTACTTTCTGTCTTTGATGGCGTGATAATTACTATGCTGACGACGCAGCTTTCCTCGAAAACATATGCATGCAAATGAGGATTACAGAAGCGCAATGTAATTGTCCCCGACTCAACCTTACGAATAGGCAATTTCTGACTTTGCATGTCTGATGCCCTGGTAATAAACTCAACGATAGACTATGAGTTTTAATATTAATGTTAATGAAGGGACCGCTTTTTCGCCGTAATAACGATTCTCTCTTTGCAAGTAAATTGCAAGTTAATTGATGTCTCGGTTCAACAAGTGTCTGAAATTCGCATTGTCTGCGACTACTTTCTTCCTTCGACATTTTAAAACGTATTCCGAAAATTTCTTATGCGCCATTTAATTTCTTTTACGAAATAAGTCACTAAATCTTGTAATGTTGCCAATTCTATGCGTTTAATGAGAAATAGTAAGAGACAGATATCGTAGTTGATATTTAAGTAATGACATTCTAATTGAATGCTCTGAATGAAAATAATATAAGTTATCGTTATTGCATTATAATTAAGGACTTGAATATCAAATCGTGTTAATTCCATGATCAAAATTCAGTTAAGCATATTCTGTAGAATAACGCAATATAAAGATGTGTGTAGACATTGTACTATACACAAGAATAATCCAATTTCTACTTTATGTTATAAACGTGAATGGAGTTTTCGAGAAGGCGAATATATAACTGCATAGCGAGGTAATTACGGAAGTAAGGTAGACTATCCGGAAGTTAATCGTATTGCCGAACGGAATGACTGCGATAAATATTTCGCCCTCCCTCCTCGTGCCCACTCCTCCGTTCTTCGTCACTCGGTAAACCGTTCGTCAGGTGGTCTGACTGTACGTCGGTAGGAAACCGCTTAAACTTCCAAAGACTAGTAATTATAAGGACCTGGAGCCGAGATCTCTGAAACCACGCGCCCACATTCCGAGCGGATGCATTCGGATAAGCCGCGAATGAATTAAGGTCAGACTGCGCAGTAGTCAAAGTGGTGCGAAGTTCGTTTAATCCGACGGTACGCAGAATTCGTTTAAAATATTGTTTCGAGCATTGTCGGAACGAGCATACGTATATTCCACTTGCAACGCTCAAACAGAATCTTACCCCTAGTCTACAGTCTACACTCACCTAGTTTACACCGAGCTGCACTTGATACGCGTATCAAATAGTAAATAACTACACGGAAAGAACGGTTTTGCTGAAGTATCTAAAAATTTGGCCAGATACAGACCTGAAAATAATTTTGTTAGACTATCAAAAATAACTATGTAGGATGCTCAAGCATGATGACAATGCTGCAAAAAGTTTCGATATTCCAGCAACTCTTTTGGGCGTTCTACTTTAATTATTTTGATGGCCCAACAAAATTATTTTCAAATTTGTATCTGGCCAAATTTTTAGATATTTCAGCAAAACCATTCTTTCCGTGTAGTACATTAATTTAATCATTGGCTGATCAGCTCAAATACACTACTTGATACGCGTATTAAACTATCGATATAAACTAGGCCAATATATACTTTAAGCTCTAAGCCTGAAGAAATTGACTAATCACAGTCGAGTATTCTTCTCACACTTGACTGTGATTGGCCAATTTCTTAAGGATTAGAGCTTAAAGTATATATTGTAGACTAGGGCTTATTTTTCAACATCGCGTAGTTCTCGCGCGCACATTCGAACATGCAATAATTATTTCGAAGAAAATGGAAAAATCTTTTTTATTGCGGAGCTTAAGAAGCAAGCTTATGGCCAGCATTCTCGCTACAGTAGATTTAAAAAGTCTGCCAAATATCTCTCTAAAGTTTTAATATATGTTATGGTAATCCTAGACATTAAAACAGTCTGCATCGCATGTCTGCGCTGCATTTCAAGAATAAGCTGCTAATTTGTTGTCACCGACCGACGGTTGCATAGGATTTATTCATATATTTTTCAAGGATTTGTCTTAAAATCTACGCGTGACCTAGCCATTTACTTTGGTATTCAGGTCGCATTTAAAGTCTGCATGTTTCGCGTGAGGATCGCGGTTACAAAAAAATGCGCGAGGAATTTATTTTTTAGAAAAAAAAACAATCTCGCTTTTTGTGAATAACGCTAATCTCTACTCGTGCCTCTCTCTCGTTATATAAAATAATACGAAATCTTCTACTTTCAAACCTTTTTAAAACGTTGCTTTAAATGACGTATCAATCGTACACGAAAAGAACAGTTTTACTGAAATATCTAAAAATTTGGCCAGATACAGATCTAAAAATAATTTTGCTAGACCATAAAAAGTAACTATGTAGGACACTCAAACATGATGCACAGAGAAAAAAAATTGGTTGTACGGACTAAATTTGTATAGTTGTTGATTCAATGGTTGATTTAACAATTATTATGTTGCATTAAAAAAGGTATAGTTCATTCATGTCAACCATCAAAATTTTTAAATCAAGAATTAGTTAATTCAACTAATGTTCAGTTAAACTAACTAATATTTAGTTGAACGTTCGGACTAAATATTTTAGTTGGATGAAACACATTTTGCGTTTTTAAACAAATTTTTTTTCTCAGTGTGATAATGCTGCAAAAAGTTTTGATATTCTAGCAACTATTTTGGGCGTCCTACATAATTATTGTGATGACCCAACAAAATTATTTTCAGATCTGTATCTGACCAAATTTTTAAATATTTCAGCAAAACCATTCTTTCCGTGTACGTCTCAACTGCTGCAATAATATCGCAATCAACATATGAGAAAAGGAGAGAACGCATCAAAATCCAAACTCAAACTCTGCACTGAGAAAAAAAATTTGTTGAAGAAACAAAATATTTAGTCCGATACGTTCAACGTAAAACATTAGTTGGTTCACGGAAAATATGGTTTTGCTGAAATTTCTAAAAATTTGGCCAGATACAGATCTGAAAATAATTTTGTTAGACCATGAAAAGTAACTATGTAGGACACTCAACATGATGATATTGCTGCAAAAAGTTTTGATATTCTAGCAACTATTTTGGGCGTCCTACATAATTATTGTGATGACCCAACAAAATTATTTTCAGATCTGTATCTGGCCAAATTTTTTAATATTTCAGCAAAACCATTCTTTCCATGTTTAACTGAACATTAGTTGAATTAACTAATTCTTGATTAAAAAATTTTGATGGTTGACATGAATGAACGTACCCTTTTTAATTCAACTAATGTTCAGTTAAACCAACTAATGTTTTAGTTAAACGTATAATTAAACGGACTAATATTTTGTTTCTTCAACAAATCTTTTTTCTCAGTGTGTGTACAAGCAGTGTGAAATACGCATCCCGCGGGTAAAATACCCATTTTAATTTTCGTCCATTCGTTCGGCTAACTCCATCGCGTGGATTAGCGTCGTCTCGACTGCGCTCAACGCGGTGTGGCCAAGTTAATTCGACGTGATCATGCGAGCGCAAAAAAAGAGAAATAGAGACAGAAGTTTAAACTACGGTGCCGGCACACTATAGCGAACTAAACACCATATAATACCCGGCGCGGCCGTGCCACGCGGGATTCTACGATTGTACGCAATGACCCTTGTCTCTCCCTTCGTCCTCCCGTCGTCTCTCCTTGGGACTACGGGAACCACCGCCCATAACCGCCCAACAACCGGCCGTCGTGCACGCCGGTCGGTCCAAATGCATGCATTACCGCTACCGTATCTCCCTTTCGCCCTCGCCTCCACCCGCCCGCTCCCACGCCTCGCCGTCCTTTCATCCGCTCCTTTGTATGTGTCAATGTGCACGCGTGTGCGTAGTCTCGCTCAGGTCTCTGGGCATCCTACGCCAACGGTCCACGGTAGTCACTGTTACCGGCGCACGCGAAATCCTGAGTTATGTCCCGGACGGACCATCTGGATCTCTCCAAAGAGGGACTGCTACGCGAGCGCAGTAATCGCTCCCCGAGAAATCGCCGGTTTACCCCCCTTTACCGATCCGCCGATGTCCTCTCGGCGTAGCGTGCTGGAGCCTGGCGGATTAGACACGCGTACGGTGAATTAGGATGAGATCTTTCGTGGGTATTTAACTCGATAGAGAGATAGAATTGAGAAGAAACTCGCAAATTACTGATACAGTGAAATGTCCATATTCGGGACAGGTTTTTGCATATTTTTAGCGATTACTTTGTAACTAAATTTTTGAGGAAAATTCGGTGCCGATTCTAGAACCGATAATTCAAGACCTACAGTTTGGCACCAAAATAATTTTTCAGCGATAAGTATAGCTGGATTGAGGGCACGTAGAAATACGTCAAAGTGGAGGTCTCGAATATGACCTAATACGGGACAGCATTGCCCTAAATAGGGATAACATGTTCTCCCTGCGTTTTTTATGTGGAAGTGGAATGGTGTTTGGGAGATACTGAGCTATCATATATTAAAAAAGCAATACACTCCGACAAACGGCACCTCCATACGAGAAACCTTTTTGTAGCGTTTCTGAAATTAACTGTATTTGGGTGTTTCAAACTTTTCACTTTCTGTCGCAACCAGCGTTTGGATAAAAAATTGTACGTTTTTAATTTTTTAATGGAAAACGGGGTTATGTAGAAATGGAGAACGCGTAAGCAAATCAGAATTAATTTACATCAAACGGTCGCAAAATTTTACACGTTAGAACAGAATTGTCCCGAATTAGGATGCCTGTTCCTATTTAGGCACAACGACTGTACCTATGATTTTCGTGATACGCAGAGAAAATTAATTTGTAATTACATGAAATACAAATGTATTTTATACTTTGAAAATAAGAGATATTAAGGGAAAAGTAGGTCAGAAAATATTTGTTTTTCGAAATACCGGTTGGGCTTTTAGTTGCTTCATAGCGAGTGCTTAATGCGTCCGTTATTGTTAATTACACAATAACGTGGCGCACAGTATGTATTTTAATGCTCGGACACAAATTAAAAAAAAAATACAGTTGTTTATCGCGTTTTAACTGATGATAATTTCACAATAATTTATGACAGTGAAGTAATAAATTTGTAACAATTTTGGTTTATTGAAATTTATTGAATTTGCGATATTATAATGATTGATATGCGTGAACTAATTAAATTGATCTAATTGAATTCTCTTTGCGTAATTATGTAAACTGTCTCGTACAAATTCGCAATGAAATTCGAAATATAGAAATATAACCGCTGCGGTGCGTATCGATTAAACTTATCGCGGTACCTAAATAGAGGACGGAAAGCAGGCACAGTGGAGATTTTTCTCATTTGAAGTAATTAAAAGTTTTTCGTCTACTGATATCTTTCTTCGTTAAAAATTTCATTTTATGAATTTTTCTCCGCGCAGCATCGCCATTCCGGATATTAGGAGCGGCATCTGGTGCAAGCTATATCTTTAATACCTTGTGAAATTATGCACTATTAATGTCGCGAAGTTTCCCCATGATCTTCTGTCTACTCCATTTTTATAAATTAGGCGCATTACGCCTTATACGTGCAAGCGGATGTCGCGTATTATTTTAGGGGAATCACGGCACGTAGTCTTAAGTAACGCGGATATAAGGTTACACTGGTTTGCTCTTTTTCGTCTCTTTATTAAAATAAAAGAATATAACGTTTACAAACTTCCTTCCATCTGTAAAATTTGCGAGCTTGAATAACTTGGGTAACTTTTGTACAAAATGCACTGAGTAACCTTTATCAATTGAAATTAAAGCATACTTTAATAAATTTTTCCATAGAATGCAACATTTCATAAGGCTAATTTATAGCAAAGCAGTTTAAATCTTTATCTGCTTATTAAAGGTCCTCTGATCTTTCGAGATTTTTAAATTAATAGATTAGCCGTTCTTTTATAAGTTCAGAGTAATTGTCCTTATACGTTTTTGAAAACAATTTCTAAAAATAATTTTAAAATATATCGTCAAAACGCATTTAAATAAATAGGTTCGGTCAGTTGGTTTTACCATCGTACCACGTTGATGATATATTAGGAACAATTTATTTTCGACGTTGATTGGCCGCGGTCCCTTTTACCCGCGTCGTCCCTCCTCGCTCGGCCGCTGGTCAAAAGTATTACAGTTGGTTACTGCTGCGAAATTAAATGTGGATCCTTCTAAATTAGAGGGAGGAAATTATATCCGCAGCCGACTGTGCCACTCCACATTTCATGCTTCGCCGACGTATCCAATTAATTTTTTTAAAATCCCGCACATGCGCCACTATGCGCCGATACCGATGTCGCGTGTCTCTACATCTCTTGTGTCAACTTTATAACGTCAAACGCCAGCGGCATAATCCCATCGCAGTCCACGGTGTATTGACCATTAATTAAACGGCGTTTCTGCCGAATCTGCCGGATTTATACCCTCCATGATCGAGAGGATTATCTACGATAGCTCGGATGATTCTCCTCGATCGCGCGTCCCATGTGCGCAGAATACGCTGTTTCGATTGTTCAGCGTAAACGCACGCAAAATAGAGGGATACAGTGGGATTATCTTATATCACGCTGGTGAAAGGAACTTCTGCGATGTACGTTGCATCGCAAAAGTCATAGGTGTTATTCATTAATATTTAATATTTGATAAATGAAATGTTGATTTCCAAATTTTAAATATTATTAATCAAGATTAAGTTTTTCTAATTTCCGCAAGAGTTACAGAATGAGTTTTATTCTAAAACTATACGATGAACAAAAGCTTTCCATTTTTATCTCTAATACATGTGATACACTCAGTAAACGTATGCATTTCAGGAATTTATTCTTTTCGTTAAAAGATAAGTATTTTTTAATGAAAAGCTCGTATAAGATTGCGACATTTCTTGTTATTTTCTGTATTGTGCGGAAAATATTCTGAAAGAGATGGTTGCGACGTGGAAGAATATTTTACGACGTTCCATCTTTAAGGTAACGATACCAGGTGCATCTGCGAACTTCATATACCGCATAAAGGACCTTACGTAGACGAGTCCCCGACGGTCGATGACACAAAAGGAATATTACGAAAACAGCTTGCTGTTTCTTGTACCATTAAGGGAACCCTTAGTTGGATACCAGCAAGCTACAATATATGTTACGTGCGCGTTTTTTGCGTCATTAGTGCTTCAACGGGATAATAATCGTTAGTACGAAAAAATTTTTCTGTTCCGTTTTTTTTCTGACAAAAACGTATTAGTATGCGTTTCTTTGCGAGTGAGGAATTACTTGGAACAAAAGTAACAATTGCGTTTGTCATCATTAATTATACCACGTTATTTTCTTTCTGCTTTTATATAAAAGGCGACAACATGAAGAACATGTCTAATTCTGTTTGAGAAGAGAGAATAAGTTATATACAGGGTGTATCAGACCACCCGTGCCGGCCAAATATCTCGAAAACCGAGAACGGCAGACAAAAATGTTTCAGACAAAAGTTGTAAGGTTTCAAGTAACACATTACATAGTAATATTAGTACGACCTTGAATAGCGTTGTCAAGATCACGTGAAGGTCATCTTAAATTTCTTAAATGGAACCCCCTATTTTTCATTACATATTCTTGTAGCTTATCTCGAGGGCTTTCCAAAACACTATTAAATGTTTTACTAATTAAATGTTTTTTCGTTAAGTATTTTTCGAGTTACAAGACTTGAAAGTTACAGTATTTTAACATAAAATACAAAATATCTTGTAAAACACATTCATTTTTTTTACACCACACACACAATTAATTGGTCTTATTATTCTATGCATAAAAGTATTAAGGTAAGAATATCGAAAACTGAATGTTTTACAAGATATTTTGTATTTTATGTCAAAATACTGTAACTTTCAAGTCTTGTAACTCGTACTAATATTACTATGTAATGCGTTACTTGAAACCCTATAACTTTTGTCTGAAATATTTTTGTCTGCCGTTCTCGGTTTTCGAGATATTCGGCCGGCACGGGTAGTCTGATACACTGTATATATTTTTTAGGGTATATATAATATATATAATTTCTTGCGATATTAAAATTAAATTAATTACAACATTGTGATGACATCTGACAGCATGCTAATCGATTCTACATTTTTCAAGCAGACTTTAGGTATTTTGCGTTTTGCGTATTTGCAATAAATTTATTTGTCATAAATTTATTTGATTTACAGATTTAATTTATATATTGTACGATACTCGTATATATAATTACTATATATATATAGGATTATACAATATTATATATATAAAAAATTTTATTTTTATAATTACTTTATAATTTTTTCGTTTAATTAATACAAGTTTTTAGAGGATAATAATATGGTTATTGTATATAACACAAAACGCGGAACAAACCTTTTCTCCGCCTGCATTTCCGAGAAGAGTAAGCTCTCATCGAGCTTACTCCCCGAGAATTCTCTTTTTGTCCCATTTTTCTTTGTTTTGCATTGTCCAATTCTTTCGTACTTCTGTATATGTCCCCTGAAAAATAGACGGAGAAGTAACAAATCAACAACTGAAATAGAGATAGACATCCTTTTTTGCCTTCTGCAACGTTTTTCAACATGCTCGAAATATCTTTGATAACGGATAAGTCCGTCGATAACATCAAACATAATAGGAGCTGCATTTTTTTATTTCCGGAGACAAATACATTCCCACATATGAATTTATCCTCGATCGTGAAACTACTCTAATCGTTATCCGCCGGTATTATTCTTGACGGTATTTACCAAGATAAAAAGTCAAATAGTTAAAAGTGAATAGTTAAAAGTGATGCGAATATGTCGAGTGTTTTACATGTGGCGAGCCATTCAAACATTATACGTTCGTAAATTTATATTACCAGGACTAACATTTGCCAGGTACATTTAAGATAGAATTTTATTTTAAACGGTGAAAGAATAACGAATTGAAAGAGATAATTTAATGCTCTCAGAATATGCTTTCTCATATTTCTTCCTAAACGACAGTGTTCGACAACGTTAAATTATTCTCGATTCGACGTTAACGAAAATATCTCATCTACTATGTCGGACGATTAGAATTATGAATTACTCGAATTTCACCGTCGCGACGCTCTTGGCCGACGCCCAAGGAACGCGCTCCGCGATCGAATTTTTCTTTCGCCAACTCTCGTTCGCCTCGACGAAGTCTCCGAAGTTCCTCGACTACTTGCCCAGCTCTAATCCGGGATTTATACCGCGCTCTCCGGCTAATTCAGAATTTATGCCGGCGATACTTAGACATAGTTACCGATGACGTTAGCGTGCTGCAATTCTGGCGCGGCGCATCCGATCGAGCGTTATCGCATTCTTGTAACATTAAGTTTAATAGGATCCTGGTATTCCCCTCGATTGTGTTTTTTAACTTCTTTCTAGAGATTTGTTTTAATCTCACTAGGATTAATTAAGACGAAAACTGCTACTTTCGGAGAATTTCCTGCTTCACTTCTTCACTGCGTACTCTCGTTTTTAATATATAAGAAAGCTGAAGTATTATTTGATGAATATTTCAATAATTTTTATAATTACGTATTTTATAAAGGTAAAATTCTTTTTTAGATATATTAGTTAATTTGTTAGTTTGTTATTAAAATTGGTATTATTAGTATTATTAATTAGTTTATTAGAATTAGTTTATATAACTTTAGTTTTGAGGAAGAAAGCAGGGAACATGATTTATATGCCATATATATTATATACGTGCATTATATCTAGAGCGCAGATATATCCTTCGTTTGATGGAGTTTGGATACTCTGCATATCTAGACTAAAATGTCCATTATACCTCGGGCTTTGATACTTTACTCGACAGAGAAAATTCCTGTCCTCAAAGAAATTTATAATTCATGTGCACTTCTCGTGATGCGAAAGGGAAGACCTTTGGCAAAACTCTTTACTTTCTGTTAAAGATTCGTTCAAGAGTTCGAGACAGGCTTATTAAGCCGTACCTAGGGCATGAAAAATTCGTGGCCCAGCATACGAGCGTTGCAACTGCTTTTAAAAAGAGCACGTCTCGCTGCACCGGAAGCAATTGAAGCATTTATCACATAGTAAATATTGTTGAAGCGGTTTACCTCTGTAATACTATAAAACGCATCTGGCGAGCACAGTATACAAAATTTCGTATATCAATAAATACAAATGGGAGATAAAATTGTAGCAGAATATTTTAACGTAACTGATATATCTAGATACATGACGATATATTATGAACAAAATCCGCAAATGAAAATATATGCGAAATGCAAGGCGCTATATATTCTACAAAACTGACAATGAGTAGTATATATATATATATATATATATAAATAGAGATAGTTAAAGTCTTTAATATCTTCTTAGCATTCTTTAACAAATCCTTTTCTAAAAGCAAGCCGCCCTTTATTTTATTCATTTGTACACGGAAAGCATGGTTTTGCTGAAATATCTAAAAATTTGGCCAGATACAGATTTGAAAATAATTTTGTTAGATCATCAAAAGTAACTATGTAGGACACTCAAACATGATGATAATGCTGCAAAAAGTTTTGATATTCTAGCAATTATTTTAGGCGACCTACATAATTATTGTGATAACCCAACAAAATTATTTTCAGATCTGTATCTGGCCAAATTTTTTAATATTTCAGCAAAACCATTCTGTCCGTGTAATTTGATTTTTGATTTGGTTGAAATTATAGTAGACGCCGAAATCCCATGCAAATGCACGAGGGGAAATATATTCGAGCGTGCATGGATTCTATAGTTCGCGAATAGTCGCTGGTTAAGTGATATGAATCGCGTTTGCAGAATAATGCGTGAAAATGCCGCAGGGTAGATTACGCGACCGGGGTTTGTAGATCCCGGCGTAATCGCCTCCATTTATATCCCAATCGTAGCGCGTGATCGGATGCGAAAGCTCTTTCTGTCGAGGCGCAGACGGCCCATTACTGCCGCTGCCGGATGACCGATAACGGACTCTCGCTACTGCGACGTGGCTGACCCGCGCCGCAGGAAACTACTGCCAGTAGTAGTACGAGTCAGACATTGCGCGAGTTGAACGCAGCGGCTGTCGGAAATTTTATGACTAATACCACCTCTCATATAGACGTGTAGCTGCGATACCTTTGAATCCATTGACGCCGATCGTCTGACGCTATCGGCCATCGCTGATAAGCCGCTAAATACCGCCGGAAACCTGTCAGTGGTTTTAGCGTCCACCCATCAGCCATTTACTTGGATTACCAACTACGTCTCGCGGCATTCATCAAATTACACGTACTGTTGTATGTACATTCGTACGAAGATATATATCAGTATTTACTGTCTTGTCGTAGCTACTGCAATTTATTATTCAAAATACCTGCACAACTTCGTTTATTTTAACAATTAAAATCGAGAAATACGGTAAAATACGGTCATAGCAGATTTTAGTGCACGGAAAGAACGGTTTTGCTGAAATATTAAAAAATTTGGCCAGATACAGATCTGAAAAATAATTTTGTTGGATCATCAAAATAATTATGTGGGACACTCCAACATAATGATAATGCTGCAAAAAGTTTCGATATTCTAGCAACTATTTTAGGCGTCCTACATAATTATTTTGATGATCCAACAAAATTATTTTTCAGATCTGTATCTGGTCAAATTTTTTAATATTTCAGCAAAACCATTCTTTCCATGTGCTCATTAATATTTTATGTGTGATTTTTCTAGTTCTTTTAAACTACGCGCCGTTACTTTCGGACTGAAACACAGCTCTTGAAACCAGAAAAGTAATATCACAATGATAATGATGCTAACAAGCATCTGTAAGATCCCCCCTCCCCATTCCATCCCAAAAAACTGTGAAGTTTGTTGCGAAAAATATTACCTCAGCCAGGATTTGAACCTGGACCTCCCTACAATCCATGAGGGTTCGTTTATTTTACTTTTTTTATTTTACCAAGCGTTATTTTATATGACAAATTGAGCTCGGTCTAATCATACAATTGTGTAAACGTCTTTTAATTCCTTAACACGTTGAGTGCCGCACTAATTTCACATGACTTTCCACTCACCCCGCGTGGACCGATGACCCACGTTATCTTATTTATTATATATTTTTATAAGATATATAAAATAATATTTATGACTACAAAAGTCGTTATTATCTAGAAGAAGAGATATCGTACAATATGCGCAAACGGCCTGAACGGAAAGTCCAATGTGAGTCACCAATGATCAACGCGGTACTCAACGTGTTAAGGGAGTTGTCGAGTAGTAATCGGTAACAAAAGTTTTTCCCGTTCCGATCGGAAAAATAATCGATGCGCGCATATGCTTAGCGAAAGAGTTTTGGCCATGACGGTACACGACAAACACTCACCCGCCACAGCGAGTCCTCGTCTATGCACACCACAGACTTCTATATAGACTACTAGACTGTTAACTCCTACCTGTGAAGTGTACCCAATTTTCATGTACATTCCATGTTAGCTTATTTGGCGCATGCGCTCTGACCTGCCAAATAACCTAATACGGAATCATACCTAATCCTTTACATAAAAAGGATATTTTTAAATTTCAATATAAATTTTAATATTATATATATGCATACTTATTTAAATTTCTCTCAAATTATCACCTCAAATCTTACGCATGCGACCATATGCCTACGTGAATGTAAACAACATTCTTCGTAAGTTTATTTAGCGCATGCGCAGTACAGCACTTTTTCGAGGGACGCGTATATACGACCAATATATAAGAAGTTAACAGTCTAGTAGTATTATATAGAAGTCTGTGATGCACACGCACACAAGCGTTCGTTTGACAACAACGTTGCCAAGCGTTCGCTCTCTTTCCCCTCCATGTTCTCTATCACGTATTTCACGCTCGGAAATTTCGTAAAATCCCAAACTTTACCCTTCAATATCTCGAAAACGGAGACGCTAAACTTTTTAATTTTTTAATATAATATTTTTAATAGCATTCTGAGTCATATATTAGTTTTTTTTACAAATCTGACAGAGCGTTTTTTTACAATAACTCGAAACGTCACTTTCACGGCACCTTAGTATAGGGAATGTGTTAAAAGTGAAAACTTTAAAGATTTATATCTCGAGTTCTGTATGGCTAAGGTGCCTGAAATTTTAACTGTTTGTAGATAATGATATAATGAATTTATAGTCCAAATTTGAAGAAATTCTGACACAACTTGATTTATTCGACAACTCCCTTAAATGAAAAATATTAAATACATCGAATGCACAGAATATTTGATAATAGAGATGAATTAATTATTATAGTCAATGTTTCTTTTATCATAAAACTATTAAAAATTAAAAACGTCATGACTTCAAGCCATTTTTATATAATATATCACCGACAGTTCTATATTTTTTTTTAATTTAGGTCAAAACACGTAAGGGTAAATATCAGTCTGGAAAAAACTCGGTTTTTCAAATGATTTGGGGTTACCCCAAAAAACAGCCAACGGCTGTTTTGATACACGCAATACGTACCCTTTCGGAGGAGCGGGATTTGAGCGAACTTTATTCGATGGACAATTCGGGTCGCACGTAACGCTCACGGGATCTCGCAGAGAAAAAAAACGATGTTGGGATTGTAAAGAACTCCGGCGCGACAGCGCCATGTGCTCGTGATTTCGATAAATGACGGGGGCTGCGTACAAGTAGTTACGTACACGTGTTCCGCGTGATCGTAACATCAATCGGGCATCGACAGTGAACGGGATCGAGCCGTGGCATTCCCTACGGCGACGGGGACCGGCCAGGTCCATGGACAATTTTAACGAGACATTCGCACGTTTATGCGATCGCGATCGCCATCACCATCGATATTCCGTCATATCCGTTATCATCGCTCTCGCGCGCGGCGTCCGTTTGCTAAGATTTAATGCCCGGCGGTTGTCATCGCGCCGATGCGCGACGGTCATTCGATCGTTAACACTTTATTCTGTAGCATTTGACAGCGATGAAATCTTGACGGCACGTCGCGCGAGCTTGCCGAGCTTGCGATGGGAAATTTGGCGCACGTCCGAGATTGGACGATTGTTACAGTGCGCTTTCGGATGCCCACCCTTGTGGATAAATGGAATTATACTGCGTCCCCAATGGGGTTTGCATTTGCTCCCTTCTCATCCTTTCCTACAACTCCTACTCTTTGCTCGTTTGGACCAACATCTTAACGTCTCTTCCGAAAGACGGAGACCAGTTTTACCTACCAGGAATCCTCTTTCCGGCAGGGAGCGCAGTGTCGGAAAATAATAATATCCATGTTTACCTGATCTAGTGGACTCGAACCTGGTATTACAGATTACGAGTCTGGCGCTCTACCACTAGACCACACTGCCTCCTCAGATGCCCACCCTTGTGATTGCTATATATTTTCCCGCTGTGCAACAGAATTATTAAGCTATTAGCGGTTAAATTAATCGGATTTTTAATATCATACCTATATTACATTAATAATTTTATTTTTATGCAGCGACAAAGTGTGCAAGTTTTACTTGTACAAAACTCGATTAAATATATATTAATCCGGTTTCATGTAAGGATTGTGTTTCAAGACCGACGAATATGCGGCGCGCAGTTCGCATGAGCACACAGAAAAAACGATAAGGTTGCCACAACCACAATAATAGTAATATTTGGTACAGCCACGTCCTGTGGTTGTCACATTCACATTGATGTGAAGGCAACTATATGCATTTGGTATAGCAAACATAGTGAATGTTGAGACAAACATATATAGATGCACTACACAAAACAATGTGAATGTGACAACCACAGGACGTGGCTGTATCAAATATTACTATTATTGTGGTTGTGGTAACCTTATCGTTCTTTCGGTGCAGGAATATTCACAAAAATAATTATTATTAGGCACCAAGAACCGCCGCGACCGAAAAAATGGCATTTCTCATATTTATATTTGTTTAAATTTATTTGTCTTAATCTTATTATTGTTTAAATTATTGTTAAATATATATTAGTTTTTTTCGATAAATTTTAATAATAATTTCTCTTTTAATATTAATTTCTATATTATAGTAATTATCGAGACATAATTTTTATCCTTTTTATACAGTTTTTCTAATGCTCGAAATTTTTCTCGCGTTATGTTTTATCGGTTAATTATTAATGAAAAACGAGTTTATTTAAAAAGTTCTTTCCACAATTCAATTTTATATTTATATTGCGATAATATTCATGCGGGATTTGAAACTGGATCATTTTCGTTCAAAATTTATTCCATCGATAGTTATATACTTACGTAACGCTTATGCGTTTCATCGAGCAGGATCGGAGTACAATTCGCGGTTCAAATTTCGTTCATTTAATCCGCCGTATTTCGGAATAAAAAACAAAATCAATTTTTCATCGTCATAAGTAAAAGCGCATTAATTTACCACCGGTCGTCGGTCGTTAATTAATTAAAGCCGCTAATGGAAATTGGCTGGCCTTTGAAGTCCCAGGTTGTCGGCTCGGTCTGGGCATAATGACTCTCACCGGAAAATAGACGGCCGATCAATTACGATGAGAACCCTTTGGGTGCGTTCTCCCACTGATGAAGAATGCGCGCGAGGTGCACGTTCGAGATCCTCCAGGATCGTTCCGGCCAAGGAGCCGCGCGCGAAATTTCAAATCGGAGTGGCCCATTAAAATGTCAACGCGATTCGAGGGCGACGGTGGTATCGATTCTGCCACTCGCCGATTCGCGATCTCGAATTCACGTCCCGTCCCGCATAACACGAGCAATAAGTGCCGCCGTTGAAACCGCAGCTGCAACCACCGTCGAACTGTACGCGTTTTCCGTTCTCTCTCCCTCCCTCCCTCTCTCTCTCTCTCTCTCTCTCTCTCTCTCTCTCTCTCTCTCTCTCCCCTGCGGTCTCTCTTTTTCGCGCTGACTTATTCCCTCCCGTCGCTTAGTCGAAACAATTGTTTTGATAGACGTAGGATTGTCTCGTCGAATCAACGCTTTTCGTGTTCAATGTTTTGCGGGGCTTTATCACTACGCTTGTTGCTCGCGGAGTTCATTCGGACGCAGTTATGAGCATTCGATCGTATTTCTGCAACTAGAAGCGCGGAATAAAAGCGATGCGATAAAGCAGTGTATCTAGAAAACTTTATACCTTTTAGTTTTTATTTGACTCGTTGACCAGAACAATGAGTCATTCATTGATCCACTTTGTTCGTTGAAGAAAAGGGTTTGTGAAAATGCTTAATGTAAAATGCAAAACCGCTTTTTATTGGGGCTATTTTTACAGTTCCATAAAGAGAGGGAAAGCTAATACATTATGCTTATACTTATTTAGTTAAATATACGGAGAAAATTTTATATTAACCCTCGAACTCATCTGTTGGGTTACGGTAACCCAACTCGAATTTTTTTTCACAATTTCCAAAATTTTGTTTTTGTTTTTGTCAAAATATCTTAAGTCGCTATAAATTTCGGGAATTCTTACCTATATATTCTTTTTTCTTACCTTCTGGGGTATCGATTAAAAAAAAAAGAAACTTAAATTGATGTATTAGATCCCGAGTTATGAGCAAAACAAGTTGTTGGGTTAGGCTCACTCATGTGGTGTGTTTGAAGGTAGCGCCGAAGTGCGGTGTTTGAGGGTTAAAAATTACTATGTATGGCAGTAGCCGTGGATCGTTTTCAATTGAAAAACATAGTAAATATTTTTATAATTCCAGCAATGGTCCACGGCTACTGCCATACATAGTAATTTTTATATAATATAAAATTATATAATATAATATATTTTATATAATATAAAATTTAATATAAAAATGTTTACTATGTTTTCAATTGAAAAACATAGTAAATATTTTTATAATTCCAGCAATGGTCCACGGCTACTGCCATACATAGTAATTTTTTATATAAAATTTTCTCCGTGTATAGTAATACGCCAGCAACGAATATTGACTTCTGGGAAATGATATTTTCTAATGTTGTTAAAATTAAATGCAAGTAGTAATAAATTGAGTTTTCATATTTTTCTTGCCAAAATGGTTTATACGAGTGATAATTTGCAATAAAATTGGCTAAATAAAATGGTTAAGTATATTAAAGTTCCAGAGTGTTGGCGGTGATCAAATCGCCACATAAATCAATACCCAATGACGTAACGATCATTGCTGTGCTTCTCAATGAGCCCATAACTCATTATCCGGTCACCAATATGCACCCATTATGTCCGTTCACACGATAGACACGCGATAGACCAATTGCTCAATATTGACATTGATTTGATGCGTGGAATGTGACAAACATTGTTCTTGTAAAATCAACTCCAACAAATCGAGCATAGCGATTTTTTCGGAAAATAGAGTTCGAGGATTTTGAAAAATATAATTTGAAAAACAGTTTTACTATTTGCATTTTGCCGAAGCTGAGCAAATATGAACAACGAAACCAAATGGTTGCATATTTCTCTCTCGACGGTAACTTTTACCTCGAAGTACTATCTATTTTCTCGTAAGTTCATTATTTGTCGACTTGGAAATCAGCGAATAATTTCAATTTCCAAGAGGAAATTGCGCGCACACATAGAGCCTGTATTTATTGCGTTGCGAAAGTACAACGTTACTCTTAAGAATCGGAAAAGTTAAAGTCTATTTAAAATCGAAATTTAAAGTATATCAAATTTTTACGGCGTTTGTCCAGTCCGTTTTTAATTTCAAATGTTATCAACGTTTCCGTAAATTCCTGTCATTGCTCGAACCCGAGCATACCGATAGCATCGCGATGAATATGGTCGATCCAACGAACGCTTCAATGAACATGAATGATCTTCCTGTCATCTTCCGACGATGGATTTTCCCATCGACAACACGTCTAGTTCAAAGCAACGAAACAACGAAATCAACCCGCATTCGCAAGTGTCGCGCACGGCCGCAGCCGAATTGTTCACTGCGGGATTCGAACAATGTCATTAACGTATCTAAATTCCGGCGGGCCGGTGTGCTACCATTGTCGTCGGCCGCGATGCTTTGTTGCTGCAATTACGCACCTGCGTGCGTAGTGCTAGTGCATACATGTGCGTTTGTGTGCGGGAAGGATAGTGCGGATCGCGCTGCCCTGCGGGGAGCCGCACAAGTAGCCGTGTATAAACGGACGTAGTAATGGCACCGGATAAAGGGATTCCGCTGCCACGCCTCCTGATCTTGCTGTGACTGAACTTCACTTTGCTCTTCACTGTGATAACAACCACCAAAAGCGTCGGAAAACCAAGGTATGCGCTGGTGCGATCAAAATTCTATCGCGCTCACATTTGATCTCTTCCAAAATCAACACAAACAATTCTATCGATAGCCCGAGATTAATCACTCACAGAAAAATCTTCGGAGAATAATACGTTCTGTAGTTTATAATTTCTTAAATGCGAAGATATCTAAAGACACATTTTACATTTTTACCTTTCTAAGCTGTATTTATTCGACATAATGCGATATATATATATATGTGATATAAATAAATATCTAATATTCTAAATGTAAAGAATATCGTTTTCCGCATTATGTCGAATAAATACAGCTTAGAAAGGTAAAAATGTAAATGTGTCTCTAGATATACACAGGGTATATCATTTTAAGTGATGCAGTCGATTTTCTACGAAACTATCGATGATACAAAAAAATGTTTCAGATAAAAGTTGAACGGTTTCGAGACATTTTATGATGGACACATGTTTTCTCTAGGTGCAGATGTTCCCGAGATTTTATGGTGACTTTTGTTTTTTGAATGGAATTATATAATATAATTCCTCTAGTTATTTGGCATATAAAAGTATTAAGGTAAAGCTATCAAAAAATCAATAGTTTACGAGATATTTTATATTTTATTTTGACATATTTTGACATGAAATATAAAATATCTTGTAAACTATTCATTTTTTGATAACTATACCTTAATACTTTAATGCGTAGAATAATGGGATGAATCAATTGATGTGAGGAAAACACATGGTTGCTTTTCAACAAAATTATGCAATTTGTAATGTGCAGTTACATACTTTTCATCACCTAAAATGATACACCTTGTATATATATTAGATATATATATATATTAGATATCGAATATTAGATATATATTTAGAGAGAACTATATTCTTTACATTTGTTTTGTACCCTACAAACAGCGCTTACGGTCTTTCGCAGTGTTACTGGCTTTCCAAGTTGTTTCTTAAAATTTTACGTTAAAGGCTGTGTTTCTCCCGAACCAGCTACGTTCTTTTAAACTTGCGAGAGTCTCGGATACTGCGTGTATCGAATGCGATCGCGGGAAGGGATAAAGTAAAGTGAAGCTCATAAAGGGCGGAATTCAGGACGGTGGTGACAGCATTCTCACCAGATGCTATTATTGCACCCGTACGTACTTGGAAACCAGCGCAGATTTCCCGCTAGTCGACAGAAACGCAAACGCGCCGCACGGCTGCACCGGATATTCGGTGGTCGTGTCTTTGGTTAGTCCCTCGGATTTGTTTAGTCCCCACTCCGTAAATAGGATTAAGGTTTCGTTGATGCAGTGCGGAGAAAGCTGCCCAACGCGTATTTTATCTTTCAGAGTAGATCTTCATTTCCCATACAGAAACACTTTGTTGCTCTAGTATTTGAATTAATTAGCTTAGAGGCTTTATTACATTTATGACATTATTTTACACGTTTACAAATTATCTTATAATATATTTAATAATATAATTATTATGAACGTTGTAATTTAATAATCGGTAACGCGTGTGCAGATTGACACATTTTTAGTAATTTCTTAATATAAAACTGCAAAATTTTACAGCTTTGTAGAGGAATTTTTGCGAAATGTCAAATTTTTAGTTGTCCCTCATATTATATATTTTCCCTCTGCGTTCGGAAAGTCTATATTTTTTTACGTAACAAGCCGATTTTGTTGGGAAGTATGGAATAATCCTAAAAATAAAGAAAAAAAAGGTAAAAAGATCTTTTAGTGAAAAAAAAAATATTCACGTCTATCGATCGCCGAAAAATCTCGGTTAGCCGTCAACTGAAAACTGTCGAAAATGGCGCGTAATTTCGACGCAGGCCGGGCAGGACATATAGCCATCAGCGCGGCTTCGCCAGGTGTGACGAGCGTTTGAAAAATTGCCAGTCATCTGCGTTCAAAGTTGAGCGAAATGCCGGCACGGCGTTACGAAAAATTAATTCACGGCTTAACGCACGTCAAAGGATTAGGGACGGTAGGCACAATGCGTCACGTGTGAGAGGTCAATCTACCTGATATATTCCATCATGCTGCAACGAATTTCGGTACGTCCGGTAGCGCGCGACTGCAGCGGGCTGCATTTTTCATCGCGCCACGGCGCATAAGCGTCAGCTTTATAATTCGCATACAATCTTCCTTTAAACCCTACGCTGCCCACGGGAATGCTCTTGCAAAACTGATCGTAAAACAAATTGTCAGATCTTTTTACGCAATTTTATGCAAGCAAATTTTTTCCGCTTTCAACAGCATCCAAGATAAAATGCATCTTTTAGATGTAATCGCATTTCCAATGCAAAGTAACTTTAATTCTAATTTTGAATAACTGATTGAGCATCATTTCGGTAATAATGAAAAATTGATCGGATGTGAATAAAGGAGAAGAAGTTAGAATTTTATTTCTAATTTTACAGTATGTCTTTATCTTTTTAAAAATGCAAGATATCTCTTGGTAACGAACGTTACGTTGAACAATAACTAAAGTGTGCTGCGTAATGTAGGTACAAACGTGTAGAAGAGGTTTGCCGCTCCAAATAGAGCAGCATAACTATCCTACTCAACAATGTAAAAGTCCCATAGGACATTCAAGGAAGATATTCTCGGACGGTTATTCGGACAAATGCTACCTTGTAACAAGAAAGGGAACAGACACTTTGAGATAACGTTAACCAAGCTGGAAATGCTGTTTCGCGAAAATGAGGTCTTGAAGTTGGTATGCTTCCATGCGGAATACAAGTTACATGGCACATTAAACTTTATATTTACGAAACGTTATCGTAATCACGCGAATTTTAATCCTAAATTAACAAAAATTAGAAAATATTTATTGTACGTATCAAATTTTTAAAATTCCCTTTTGAATAATAAATTTTACGGTGAAATTATTTTGTCTGTTACACGGAAAGAATGGTTTTGTTGAAATATCTAAAAATTTGGCCAGATACAGATCTGAAAATAATTTTGTTAGACCATCAAAAGTAATTAAGTAAGACGCTCAAAATAATTGCTAGAATAATAAAATGTTTTGCAGCATTATCATTATGCTTGAGTGTCCTACTTAGTTACTTTTGATGGTCTAACAAAATTATTTTCAGATCTGTATCTGGCCAAGTTTTTAGATATTTCAACAAAACCATTCTTTCCGTGTACGCTACGAATAATTAACTTTACTCTATGAAAGTTACAACATTATGGAAAATTGTAAATTATAAAAAAAATTTCTTAGAACGTTTAATTCGCATGCAATTATCTTTTTACTTATAATAATTTTTTAATCCAATACGTTATTAGAGAGAACAAATTAATTCGAGAAATTGTTTTATGTAATAAATTCAATTTAAAGAAAGATTGTATTGAATTGAAAAAGCTAGCCTGCTTTAATTTAATTATTTTTATAGCTTTGTGGATATAGCGAGGTTATCTAATAATGTTTATTTTTAATGAAACAAGATCTTTTCGTGATTATCCAATAATACAAATGCAATCATTATGATACTTACGTCATGGCTTATGCATATGTGTTACAACATCGCTATTATTGTGTGCAACGGAGAGAAAATCGAACACGGAAGAGCGACTAAAGCTGATTATGATAATTAATTGCCCGGGGTAATTCAGAATATGCATAACAACACGTTCGGTATCATTGAACACATACTTCGTTAGTTATAAACTGGAAAAGATAACAATGGTAATAACGGTTGAAGCCGGACGATTACATAATTCTCTAACTGTTAATCGGGCGGGCAACAGTCTATTTATGACGTTTGAAATTAATTACCAAGCTCTAAATACAGAAATCTTTTTTTAGATAATTTTGACTTTAAATAATTTTATGTGTATCTCCGTTTTATATACATCCCTATTACGCGCCGACAATATTGGGACAAATCTTTCTCTTCGTATCGAGAATAATTACAATTGCAATTCTGCAACAAGGAAAAAATTCGAGCTAATTAAAAGCAATAGAAACAGTTCGCAAATTAATAATGACATAATTATTTACGTCATATCCTTAATTCGCCATTACTGAAATCGTCGCTTTCCTTATTAGGGTATTCATTTCCTTGAGGGTATCTGTTAGACAATCACTATTAACAAACGTTACTAGGGTTTATCGGACGGATTAACTAGATATATCTTAAGCGGCTTGATAGCTGTTGCACAATCTGTAGCCCTTTGATGCACTGATCTACTTCGTCGCTATATTCAGCGCGTCTCCGTCCAGCGGGAAATGGCCCGCTGGGCTTTATACGGCTGACATATTACCAGTTTTCCTGAAAGGACATACACACACCCTTACATACACCAGAAATTCAGAGAAGCATCCCGCCGATTTCAGCAGCACACTTATGTGCCGTATATATAAAGGGTTGCTTTTATTTTTTTTTCTTGTGAGCGTTTTTTGGATCAATGCCTCACTGAACAGGCAAGTTTGCTTTGACCAAAAGAGACCTTTTAGAGAAGCGGCAGTTATCTGAGATTTTTTTGCAGCAAACTCGTAATATGTTTCGACAGCTGAATCGCGACAGTTTTTAAATAGAGGAAAAAAATTTTTGCAATTATTAATCACGAACGTTGACTTTTTTAAGGCAGGCAGTGAAAGCCTGCTATCGAGAATATAGCGTTTGTTTACGTTTATTTTATATTGCAACCGCGTGTTTTCACAGAAAACATCCTATTGAAGTATACGTTTATAAAAAAAGAGACCCTTTATAGGTACCTACATCGTGGTAAAGAAGCCGTGTATATATATAAAAACCCATTTTTTATATATAACACCCTTCTGAAGAATGCGTTTATAAAAGAAGGAAAACGACGTTGCGAAGCTTGGCGACAATAACATGCTGCATTATAAAAGGAGAGAAAAACGAATGGAGGAGACTAATTGGGTTTCACATTATTTGCACATTCAGTATTACGATGTCTAAATATCTAATTTATTGAAATTTAATGAAATTTATTGAAAAACATAATTGTAATATACTATACAGAAATAACATTTCTACAGCTGTAGGAAAGTAATTAAATGATTTAAAAGGTATTATATTGTTTTATTTATGCGCAAATATTTTACTCGAGTAAAACGACTATACACGTTTTTATTTTCGAATAAGTTTTCTCTCCTTTATAGCCTCGTTGAAGGAGTTTCGTTCCATACGTTGCAGTCAGTTAGTTGTTATCACTAGGAGCGAGTGGCTGTGGATGGAAGTAAGAGGTCATCAAGCCTTAGAGTCTTTCGATTATGGCTTATTTTTTTGTGTTAAGTAAAATTTTGTTGTATTAAGATATTTTTTCTCTTAATGTACATTTGTGTAACATAATCACAGCTATACGAAATTGTTATTTACCATAATCTTTAGTCGTATACTTTTCAACACAAAAAACGTACAATATGAAAGTTTTCAGAGAAATTATTCAGTGTCGTTTAGGAAGAAACTTCGTATATCTGAAAATACAAACAAGCCATATACTTTGAATGAGAATCAGTTAGCGCGGAATATAAAGTCATAGGAGTTTTCCAGCGACTTATCTTACTATTTGTCCGCATAAGAAAAGTTCGCGATGTCTGCAGAGCAATATTCTTTATCGCTATGCCGCGCCGTGCAAAGCTCATTCTCGCGGAAAAGAAAGACGCGCCGTCGGTGTTTTTACGGATTTCAACCCTTCAACGCTTTCCGCCCTCAACAAGCTTGTTTACGAGTCGCCGTTAACTTACTGTCCATCACGAGTTTATGCTTCTCCTCACCGCAAAGACATTATACGTTGACGAGAATCGATCCTGTCGGAATCAAAAATATTGCTCTGTTTGATCTCGACGCGATAATGAAGGTAGATACGGTTAGACGTCACCCTGTAAATTGACTCGTCGTTGGATCTAGAAAGTTCATAAATTGCTATCTTGATAGAATGCCGAAAGAAAGTAGTTTTTGATGGATAAAGATTGCATGTTCTTTTAACGCCGATTTTTTTTCTCATTTGACAACAGAATAGACTCTTTAAAAATGGATTCTTAGATGAATAAAAGTGAAAAATGAAAAATGTGATTAATATTAAAGAATTTTTCATTTCTTGAAGGAAAGAAAGACAAGTAAAAAATTGATTTTTTTATATAAAGTGAAGAATATCGTTAGAAAATTCATTTCTTATTTGTATATTTCCTTAAATGTCGAAAATGTGAAGAACTCGTTAACAGATGATTATAGGGACTGCATTTTTATGCTCGTTAAAATCGCCCGTCAACCAGTTCTGCGGGATTACCGCTCGGATTCGTTATCGGCGAATTATAACGACGTCCATAAAGCCGCGCATTGCAAATCGGAAAAGTTGCGATCACGGTGGGATGCATTTGACCGATAACGCTTGGGGATATTAACCAATATAGGATCTGTGTATGCCGATTGGAGCGCAATCGGTGCATGTGCATCGAGCGCTTCTTGATTTACATTATGTAGCAGCGTGGCGTGTCCGCGGTCGAAATTTCCAATAGTCGCAGGAAATCGTGTCGGGCTGTAAGTGCCCCCAGTATCAGAGCATCCGTGCTCTCATGCATCGTCGTCGGTGCAGGCCACGCGGTGGCGGCTGCCACGAGCAGTGCATTAGAATCAATTCTTAATGCAACACTCGGAGGTGCATCGCTGGGACAGTCCACTCGCACGAATTGGCCGTGTGTTTATGAAACTGGACACGATTTTCCCAAACGCGCTCTTACGATTCTTTCGATACTAATGAGGAAACGGAGGGCATTTTTTGCTAATTAAGCTGAGGATGCATGGCTCCGACCGACACGTACAAAATTTGTATCTGAATTGGAGAATGCGTGCACTGAAAGAAAGGCTTGGTTATAAAAATCCAGGCTTGGTTAATGCTACTAAGCACCTTGGTGAAATAGTTTCAACTAAACGTATAAGTATTACATAATTTAGTTGGCTTAACTAAACAAAATTTCTTCTTAACACATTCTTTAATTACCGAACATATTTTCAGTTTCGAAAGTTTTTAGTTTTTGACTATTTTATTTTCTGTGACTACTGATATATCTTCTTCTGACTTGACTCGAACAATATGTTTTTAACTCACCACTTTTTGCAATTTTTGTAATTTATGGCAACGAATCTTATATTCTTTTTTCTTCAGTCTAGATTTTTGGCTTTATTAGGCACTAGGCCACATTCATAGAATATTCGTCTCTTAATTTATATATTATAATTTATTAACACCTGAAGAGGACCAGAACCAATGGTTGAAACGTTGTGAATTTTTCAAATAAATTTTGGCCAGTTGTGTCGACTACATCTAATATACTTTTTTGAAAATTTGTTTTTTTATAATTATTACAAATGTTTATACTTATTACAAAATGTTTTGTTATTATTATTATTATTATCGGTAATAATAATCAAATACTTAAAAAAAGTATTATTAAATGCATCTCTCAAGTTTACCAAGAATTTTTTTTTAATGTGAAAATTTTAAAGAAGACGATACCTTTAATAAAAGAGGATTAACATTATACAAGATTGATTTTTTTAAAAGTTTTTAGAGAGTTTTTGTTTGTAGCGGTGAAATTTAGCTCTATTCGTCATGTAAAAAACTGTGCGTAAAAATAATCAGACTTGAGCGCTGAAAATCGATTTACATACATAATAAACTAACAATAAGTAAAGAAATTATTTGAACACGATAAATCTGACCCACTTTTCATTTTCAATTTTATTAATTGCTTTGCAGCAGTATAATTAATATACTGCTGGCGAAAAATCGCCAACGTTTATTTATTCCGTTCAACTTTTCATCAAACATTTGTTAATAACTTGATAACGTATGCAAACGTTTCTATTTGAAACGCCGTTCTTTTAATTTGTAATACGTTTTAATAATATGACAAATGTCACCATACATTTCTCGTAATGAAAATTTTAATTAAACCCAAGTTTCAATATGCCGACCAACCATTTGTTTGTAATAAAAGATTGCATTGGGAGAATAGATATGACGAGCATATCAAATTTACATTTGATTCGGGAATTACATAGTGCGGTTACACGTGCAGATCTTACGCAGAGATCTTAACTGCTCTAACTGCGTGCCAAACTGATTAAATGATAATTTTAACCACGTTCCCCGACAGTGTCTTCCGCTCTGTCGCACAAAACCGCGGATCGCTGCACAATGCAACATATATATTCGCCATAGTTGCTTTTACCAAAATATATTAGGGGTTTCGCTCTAGCTAAATCGTAGGAAACTAAACCTGCCGCTCTTCGTTAATTATATACAGTTTTTAATATATTAAATTATTTCAATATTATTTTAATATTGAATTGTGAATTACGGCACGTTTCTTGCTCAGCAATAGAAATATGCATAAGTGTAGGGCCTAGACGAGCAATCAAAAGGATGTTATAAAATAATTATATGAAACTTATATTACATAAAAAAGGAACCGTTTCGACTCACCGAGTCTTCTTCAGCCAAACATAAATACAAATAAATATAATAAATATTATTATAGTCCAACATAATAAAAAACGCAAGTCATTGTTAATAGAGAGAAAGTTAATATAAAAAATGTAAAAAATAAATAAATAAATAATAATGATGATCATAAAAGCCAAGTTCAGCGCAAATGCATACAAATCGTCCAAATATGAAAAAAATGTTCGTACACTGAAAGAAAGGCTTGGTTATAAAAATCCAGGGTTGGTTAATGTTACCAAGCACTTTGGTGAAATAGTTTCAACTAAACGTATAATAAGTATTACATAATTTAGTTGGCTCAACTAAACAAAATTTGCTGTTTTATAATTATTACAAATGTTTATAATTATTACAAAATGTTTTGTTATTATTATTATAATCGGTAATAATAATGAAATACTTCAAAAAAAGTATTACTAAATGCATCTCACAAGTTTACCAAGAATTTTTTTTTCAGTGTATCATCCTAATGTGAATCCCGCAATCCATTCTCCATATCAATGACATGAGAAAAGAGGGCAGTCAAACTGTCAGGGATTTGCCCGATCCCTGAGCCAACCGTTCCCAAGTCCAAAATTAAACAGATTGTAAAAGATTAAGAAAAATGAACGTTGACAAGATATTGTGTACATTTGCAGCGAACCAAGTGATCGTTATTGTTGTCAATGTCGATATGAATTATTTTAATATTTGAAAATATTCTATGCATTAAATATCCTTCATTCATTTACTCTGCCAATTTTTACGATATTACAAGCATTCTCTCGCGAAATAATAAAATGTTCGTTTTTCGTACGGTCGATAGTTATAGCCGGTTAATAATAAGCTGAAAAGGGGACTCCGCGCTTATCGCGAAGTACTCGGAACGTGGATACGTGCCGGTATGCACTATCCGTAATGTGCATCTCAGCGGAATCGGGGCGAGCGCTTTCGCGTCGACATCGTACGCCTTCGCCGTGCCCGTTCGTCCGCGAAGGAACCGCTTTTCCGCACCGATAAAGGCGAACGTTGAGACTTTTCCCGCTGCCACGAGGACGTATTCGGTACTCTGCAGCGGGTCGCAGTGGATAAAGCCGATCCTGATCAGCCGCGCGGCTTCCGTCGTCTATCGCGCGGCGCATTCGGCGCGTTGTGTCTCCTCGATCTTGCAGGGCGAATCGACGTCGCCCGAGTAGGTATTCATCGTTCTCGCGATTCAAATCTCGCATTCCTTTTCCGCGATGCAACGCGCCATTGGGCACGTTAACGTAATGCGACATCAGAGAGGCGGGATAAATATCGGCGACGCTATTAAGAAGCGAACGGACCGGACGTACCGTTAAGGGAGCATTAACGATTCCCTCGAATGTTGCAATTTCGTTCTAAAGCTCCAAAACTTGAATAGGTTCGCAGTCAATAGAACCCATATTGCACGCTGTTAACGATATTTGTCGATAGAATCCATATTGCGCCTTAATTATTCAAACCATTGCGCGTCATACACTGAAAAAAAAATTCTTGGTAAACTTGTGAGACGCATTTAGTGTACTTTCTTTTGAAGTATCTGGTTAGTATTACCGATTATAATAATAATAATAACAAAACATTTTGTAATAATTATAAAAGAGTAAATTTTGTTTAGTTGAGCCAACTAAATTATATAATACTTATTACCCCTGGCGAAAATAATATGTTTATTGAAAGTTTATAAGAAGTTTGCTTAAGTGTTGAGTATGAATGTTCTGAATATGATATGTTCTGAGTGGATTTGAACCTGGATCTTTGGCACAGAAAGCAGACGCGCAGCTCTTACTAAATTATGTAATATTTATTATACGTTTAGTTGTGAAACTATTTCACCAAGGCGCCTCGGTGAAATAAATAGTTTTAACTAAACGTATAATAAGTATTACATAATTTAGTTGGCTCAACTAAACAAAATTTGCTCTTTTATAATTATTACAAATGTTTATAATTATTATACAAAATG
>NJRP01000008.1:952692-964681 GCA_003063835.1 Aphaenogaster floridana
ATCGGTAATAATAATCAAATACTTCAAAAGAAAGTATACTAAATGCATCTCACAAGTTTACCAAGAATTTTTTTCCAGTGTACAATTGCCGAAACTAAATTTCAATTATTCAACCACTTGAATTCTTTTAATTATTTTAATTTAATAAGTTAATAGGATGTGTAATATTAACACGGAAGAATAGAGCCGAGATTCTATCGCGGGATTACAAAGTTTTATGCGCTATGATAATGTGCGCTCGGTTGAGACTTTTCCAATATCAAATATGGGTTTTTAGAACTTTTAGACTTAAGGCCGCGATTGCATCTCGCGTTTAATTTGAAGTTTTATATGCGCGTTACACTGTAAGACATAAATCACAACGGCGATTTTTATTCCTTAATGACTGTCGCGCGTAATTAATTAATTCGTCCATCGCGCTGAAGTCCGCTCGCAGTCGACAATGAATTATTTCATTTGTCGCGATTTATGCAAATTACGTTAATCCCGACTATAGTGACTGAATGGCGTACGGAAAATCCGTGTAAATTATTCTTATTGCACTTTTCGAGATTTGACTTCTTCAAACTGGCACGGAGCGCGGATTAGCCCGGAATTAATGGCTTGAAAGTCGCGGCAGCCGTATAATAAATCTCGTATTTTTATTTTGGAAAAGTGCACAAATGTGGAAAATGTATCATTGTTATTTATGCGCAAATTGCACATTTCTATCATTTATTATTATTTATTTAAAAACTTTATTATTTTCTTGTCTTGTTATTACGTGTCACTTGGTCTCTATTTGAATAGCAATTTTCTTCAGCAATTTTAAGAATTATCTCTGAAATTGAAACTCAAATATAGACAGAATGTGGGTACACATGTGCACAATATCGATAATACCATGGATTAAATTCTACTGCAATTTGTCCAAAATCAATATTTGATTCGCTACCAGATCGACGTACGGATCGGCGTTTGACGAAATTCTTGTAAGCTCCTCTCTCTCCGTCAATGATCTATCAATTATTACCGGTCCAATATAGATCGGCGGTGATGACGCGATATCTGATTCCGAGCGGGACTGATCTGATTCAGCGCGTGACCGGCTTTAACGGAACGAAATACACATTTCGTACGGACAAGTTCGATCTGGCAGTCGATTCACATAGCGGAGGGTCGGTGAGAGTCTCTTCCGAATAAATCGCTCGTTTTCGGATAAGGCGAATCATCGGGGCGAAAATCGAAACGTGACCCCACGTCTGTATCGCGAAAGTGCTTCATTCGCTCTCCCGGCTTTCTACGACGGATAGCTATTCTAGGAGAAATGGCAAGTATAAATATTCGTCTGAGATTGCAACCCGAGCTCCGGCAGTGAAATTCAAATCTAAAATCATTTCGCTGCGATCCCGCGCAAGTTTGGACAATTTTTATATGACAGTTCCTTGCGAGAACTCTCACTTCTCTTATGGATATCGGCAAACGAGAATTCCATTCTTTATTTTCTTCTGTTATTTTTTTCTGGTCACATAGCGCGATTGAAAAACTACATCGGACGTTTATTTAAAAACAGAAGCAATTTATATAAAAAGAAATGATAAATCTGTCAAAGAAATGTTTACTAGTTTGTAACTAGTAACTTTTTTCTTTCCAATTACTGTTCGATACATCTTAATTATTTAACGATGTTAGCTTCACTTTTTAAGAATTTGCATTTTCCCATAGAAATTTTCAGCATGAAAGAAAAATGTTATTGTAAAAAAAAATGTTTAACTATCAGAATAATTTAAATTTCAAGCCTCTTTTAGCATTAACGATTTGTTTAATTTACGAACTACGTTAATATATGCCAAACGATAATTCACAAAAATTCCGAGGTAGAACGTTTTATGCTTAATGTTTATTTTGAAATAATCCAGACATCGTTCCGACGAAATTGCGTGTTAAAAAACAACTGAGAAGACTATATATGACGTCAGAATTTATTCACAGTACCATTAAAATTTGAACCCCGCATGCGGGATCGTTCGGCCATTCTCTCCGTTTCGCGTATCTAAGCAATATAAAATCGAGAAAGTTAACATACGTTTTTATTCTTCTGGGAAATTAACTCGGATGAGTTATGCGGCAAAAATTAATTGCGGCGAAACCACTGACCGAACCGTACGGCGTTCGTTCTCGTTTCGTACAAAAGTTTCCTAATTAGCATCTGTCCGTTTAATTAACCTTACGTGGGAGACGCTTTTAGTTTTTAGTGACATTAGCAATTTTGTGTTTCAAGATACGTATTGGACCGTGGCCAGCTAACCGGAAACCGAACGCGAGCGGTTCGCCTCTGGGAAATTAAGTGCGCGGGCGGAAAAACGCGTGAAAACCAACAACAACAATCGCAAGCTGCATTACAGAAGCGCGGAGCGCATCCGGATGCGTTCGTAGAATTTACGTGATGTTTTTATGATTCTCTATTGACATCCGCGAGTCTTTTTTGCGAGCGTTGGTTGCTGCAGCGTCCCATTCTTTTATCCACCGAATAAATAATTCATCAAATATTGCCGCATGCACTTTGGAATACTAGGGAGGTGGAGAATAGAGGAATTCTTTTTAAATAATTTATCACGCGTATTGCTATTTATTTATTTGCGTTATAGCTTATCGTTATTATACAAGCGCACTGCCAATGTGGTTACATAAATTTGTTATTTTATCGCGTTTAGCATTGTAGAAGTTAACTATATTCGTTGCTAATTATTCATCGCAATAAATAGCCTGGGCAATTATCCATTGAGTGTAATTCCGTAACGTAAAATGGTGCAACGCAGCGAAAAGCACGAGCATCGGTATCAATAGGAAACTCGATGTTTCCAGATGGTCACTCATTCTAACACAAATTACGATCAAAGCTGCTTAACTTCGGACCATCAAGCGGACCGTTCGTTGTGCTTGTCGTAATATAGTTACGGTGCTCTCGGCAATAACATATTTAGGTCAAATTATCGCGGCCCGAATGCATCAAGAGTATAGTGCATCGACATGCTTAATTAATTAAACATATTTATACAAGTATAACGTTACTTATTTAAAAAAAAACTTTTAAAAGGAAGTACGTAGATCACAATCGTGTAGTTTGCTTCATAAGCTTTCATTCCTTGACAAATAAGATATTAACCCTAGAAGGCAAACGTACACTGAGAAAAAAAAATTTGTTGAAAAACTAAAATATTTAGTCCGATACGTTCAACTAAAACATTAGTTTTTCAACAAATTTTTTTTCTCAGTGTACACTGAAAAAATTCTTTGTAAACTTGCGAGATGCATTTAGTATACTTTCTTTTGAAGTATTTGATTATTATAACCGATTATAATAATAATAACAAAACATTTTGTATATATATATATAATAATTATAAACAATTATAATAATTATAAAAGAGCAAATTTTGTTTAGTTGAGCCAACTAAATTATGTAATACTTATTATACGTTCAGTTGAAACTATTTCACCAAGGTGCTTGGTAACGTTAACCAAGCCTGGATTTTTATAACCAAGCCTTTCTTTCAATGTAGGGTTCCTTGTCACTCCAAACGAAATTTAAACTACGCTTCTGAAGTAGCCAGGTACACTTTCGGGTCCGGACCCATACCATAATTCAAAATACAACATGTTATATACACATACATCATCGTTTTCCTTATTAAAAAGCGAAGAAAATGCATTATTTAACTATTAATTTACTGCTGATAGAAAGGATTGAGACACCCGAGAAGTTTGGAGTGCCGTACCACCCCACTTTTGCCTTTGAAGCTTAGCAAATTCAGTTTTGCCTTCTAGGATTAAGAAAGTATAACGCAAACGCGTTCGAGAAGCATCGGAGAACCGCGTGAATCGTTAGAATTTTTCGTCAAAATTACGCACGATCGCAAGTCCTTTTTTCCTTTCTTCTTTTTCCCTTTTCAGAGATAAAATGCGGAGATATGAAAAACTGCCTGGTCAGCGGCGTGCAAAATAAACTTCTCTGCGGAGATTACGATCGCGTCCGCTCGCTCGTACGTGTTTGCGCATATCCGTGCAAACAATGCGGCCCTTCTCGCAGCTATTCTTGCCTATCCATGCTTGAACCGCGCGAATCGAAGCGAGCGCCCGTGCTTCCGGTAGAACGGAACGCACGTCCCGCGGCGATGCGGGAATTAATTCTGCGTTAGGAATTACTCCCGCGCGCACGGGAAAACTCCCGTGTAACCCGTGCAAGAAACATTAAATCCCACTTCAAACTCTTTCCGCCTCCCGTATTCCCGCTGGTGTCATACGTCCGGGAAATAGCGGCGTTTACAATTTTATATAACGGTTCGTGCCAGGCCAACCGCGAAAAATGAAGTAATCGTCCGCCGAACGACGCGCGAATGTCTTCAGTTTTTTTTTCAACCATTCGACTAGAGAGTTCCGCGAACTTTTCTTTTCCCTAATGACTGTGCTGTACTACTTAGAAAGCATTCGCGTCTCGTTGAGAAACTAATGTTAAGGGGATCCTATAGTGAAGATTAAACTCCGACGCAAGAGCCGACTTTACTAATATATATATACGATTTACGAAACATCGATACATCACTACATACTACTACATCAATATTGCATACATACATACGCACAAATTTTCATTTTAAATAATCTTTCATATTAGGCTTTCAATCTTAGTTCCAATTGCACGACATTATTTTTACATGTTGTCCCTACCGCGGGCTGGTCTCATTTTGTATATATTTATTGTAGAATTTTCGTATCAAGCAAACCCAAGTAGAACACAAAAGTCATGATGACGTCAAAATGATGCTAAAATGATGCCTGACATCATTTTAAGGTCATTTAGACGTCATCATGACTTCAAAATGATGTCAAAGGCGTCATTTTAGCATCATTTTGACGTCATCATGACTTTCTGTTCTACTTGGGAATATTGTCGTCAACCTAACCAAAAATTTGTAAATTTTTATATTTTTTCTTCGTTTTTGATATCAAGTCGATCGCCCGTTGTAGATTTTCGTGCGTACTTTAATTCTGTATAAGAGTTTTGCATTTCTATAAAACCAATTAAAAGATTACTTTAATTTAAAAATGTCGGTAAAACATACGGCTCTAGGATCCCCTTAAGACACTGATTCTCAACCTGGGGGGCGCGACCTACTGGGGAGCGCGAGATATTCGAAGGGGAGGGGGGCGCCACAAAAATTGATATTAGAAAAGGGGGCACACATGAAAAAAGGTTGAGAAACACTGCCTTAAGAGATATTTCTCTGCATTAATGAAATAATCGATACCAATTGTTTCGATTATGGAAAAACGTATCAGTTGAAAGCAAAAGGAAATGTATAATCGATTAATAATTAATAAGCTGTTCTCTCTTACAAGCTAATTTTAATAATTCTACATTGTAGAAAGCAGCAAAATCATTTAACTATTGTACTGTTGGAATTGTAAATTTTTATTATTCCGCGACTCCATTCAGCACGCGTGCATATTTACAACACGATATGTATGAAGTAGAGGGACAAAAGCATCGATGAATTATATATGAGATCTTTCGCCGTGTAATAATATTCTTGTTGTATAATAATATTTTACATAAATATAAATTTTAATATCATTAGAGTATTTAGTGACTTATTCGATCCGCAGCGTTGCATAACAAACTGAAATTCCTCGAAAGTTCTGCAGAAACATTTGAAAAAAAATATATCAGCCACCTGTCTATACCATCCCACGTTTCAATCGCATCAACAATAGCGGCGGGGCGTGGCTCGTCATTTTTCGATTCATAACGCGAACTTTGATTAATTAATTTCTAACACGATTTTCGCTGCGGGATTCATTTTTCATTTTCCTATCGCGCAGCTTAATTTGGCGGCATACAAACGATGTGTTATAAAAAATACTGACGCAGCGGCTCTACAATGTGGCGGAATATAACTCGGGTGATACACGAGAAGAGCTTTTGGGTGTAAAATCTTTTTAAAATAATATTCTCGCCGATATATGATAAATCGTTATGACTTAACGATCGTAATCATTATCGAACGAAATTTTGAAATTTCGTTGTCGCAAAAATCGCTAAAAGTTCGGATTACGTAAGATAACATAATTTCTGTATAAAAGATCTAAGAATCCTTTTCTTAACTCTTACATAGACTTTTCTGCTGCAATATTTCATTCGTCGCTTCGACGAGTTATCGAGGGACAGTTTAGGGAACGAATGGGTCTTTCGATCGTAATCTTTACGATGTAGCAACAAGTTGGTAGTATATTCTAGACAAATCCCAATTTGTCGTCACTTTTCGAGTTTTTCCAATCCTTACGAAATCATTCAACTTGTTTCCAATTGTCAAAGCCTTCAGTTGTGCTGCATGTAAATCTACTATAAATTTAATTGCGGATTGTGTTCACAAAATTATCGAAATTTTTTACGAGCTACTTCCATATATGTAATTAGATATATTTTATATGTTATATATTTAAAAAAGGAAATATAAAGAGAAGTTCTACAAACTGGCAAAAAAAAAACAGGAAGTCATATAAATAGTTTGCAAGAAAGATATTACAGCAATTCATCTCTATTTATTAGCTCACATAGAAAATCGTACATGTGCTAAACGATCTGAATCATTGATACAGAGTGTATTCATACGTCGAGTTCTATACCGAGCACGAGTCTGAAATTACGTAGCAGGATATCGCATATTGCGCGCGAAGAAACAACGCGCTCGTACTTAGGAATATTGGAACACCGAGGGGGGTTAATGGGGGGCTAGAGGGCGGTGCACTCCGGCGGAGTGTTGAAGGCGGGAATAATGCGATGGAAACGAGCCCGCGGCCGATAGCGGACGCGGCCGCAACACGTGAAAATGGCGTTCTACGGCTCTTATCAGACGGCTCATGATTTATAGGCGCGCCGCGAAAGAGTTAATGGAGGCAAAATAGCGCGCGGCGAGCGCCATGAATCCTTCCGTATCGCCGGGCACTGTCGATGGCCTGGTCCGTTCGACGGCCAGCGCGCTCGCTCGGTCTCTATCGCCCGCCCGGATCTGCCCGGCTCCGAAATGTTCCCGTGGGAATATCGCCGTGGCTGGACCATTTCCAGTCGCGAGCACACACTCGCCGCCTGTGCCAATTAACACACCGACGCGACGGTTCCTCGAATCGTCGTGGGTGTGCGCAGCGACATTGCCGTTTTATATAATGTTAGTTCCCTCGATCGTTTAACGTGTCGTCATATGCGAATAGATGTGTATAGATACGTATTTTGAAATAAGTAGATATCGGGAAACGCGATTAAAATCGAAATACGAAGTTTCATAGATGGACTATTGCGTTTTCCGCAAGATACCTACACTGAGCGAAAAATTGTATGATTTTTGGAACCATAATGACATAGTAAATGATTATTAGTTACACGGAAAGAACGGTTTTGCTGAAGTATCTAAAAATTTAACCAGATACAGATCTGAAAATAATTATATTGGACCATCCAAAATAATTATGTAAGACGCTCAAGCATAATGACAATGCTGCAAAAAGTTGTAACATCCTAG
Source organism: Aphaenogaster floridana (assembly GCA_003063835.1). Classification (NCBI taxonomy): domain Eukaryota; kingdom Metazoa; phylum Arthropoda; class Insecta; order Hymenoptera; family Formicidae; genus Aphaenogaster; species Aphaenogaster floridana. The sequence continues at coordinate 960,249 of NJRP01000008.1, forward strand.
CAAACAGCTTGAACGTCCTACATAATTATTTTTGATGGTGCAACATAATTATTTTCCGATCTGCATCTGACTAAATTTTTAGATACTTCAGCAAAATTGTTCTTTCCGTATAGGAATATCATTTTTATAGTAAGTGTTACCATTTATGTTGGAGACAATTACGATATAGACATAATATAAGTGACCTATGTTAAATTTTAACTAATAATTATAATTATTTGAAGTAAAAATATAGCAAGATGGAATGGTAACAGAAATTAACCGCTTTATGTAGTCAACATAATTGGAATATTGGGCAAATATTGGTACAGGTAACTATATTCTTAGTATGCTTTTCTATACACATAGTAATAATAACAAAGGAAATATGATGACTATAAATCTGTGTTCACTCTGCTATATTTTGCATGTTTAAATGAACTATATGTTTGAGGCCAAAACTCACTATAAAATATAGTGAGATTATTGTTATTCCAATTATTTTTTCTCTCAGTGTAGCAGATTGTAGCAAAGCTGGTTCTCTTGGCTGTTTAACGTGTCGTATAAATTTGATCAACGATAGTTAAGTTGCTGTGGTCGGTAAAAGTACTTCTGCGTTTAGTCAACGTAGGAACGCATGCAAGTTCAGTACGAAAAGAAACTGCCAGTCGATAAAATGAGTGTATTCTAGGTAAAAAGACGTGTTCTCCGCGGGAACTGTTGCGAGTCACGATCGCGAAGTTTGACCATTAAACTTCTAAGCGTGGTTTAGGGTCCCCGCCGGCGAATTTGAGCACGCTTTGATATTGGTTTCACTGCTTGCTATTTAAACTTCAGATGCACGGTTAGCCGTTCATTGCCTTTATTACTACGATTATTATTAGTGGCAGAGGGTATGCACAGAGAAGAGGAAGCTGTAAGGGACGTGAGATACGGTCGGGTTAAACAACTTTCAAAGAGGCGAGTAACCTTGTGCGGGTGTATACAATACAGCCTTAGAGTTTGTAAGCTCGTCGTCTAATCGAATCATATATTCGATAAAAGCGCGCTGTCGGAATTTACTGGACTTTTTCCCTGTTTTATGCTCTAACCGAATTTGAATTCAATACCGCTATAATGATGAAAAATGAAAAAAAAGACAAGGCACTTGTTTGCATAAAATCGAAGTTTGTCTCTAGTTACCCTAACATAAATTTATATTTGACTTAAATTCATGTCAACGGATTATAGATATGTACGAGATGTAAAATGTTCACTAAAAGTTTTTTAGAATCCAAAGATATTTTTCTTTTGCTACTAAAAATGCTTTTTGCACTGAGACAACACGACGATTTATGTAATATAATATTTTCTCTATGTAAAATTTTGATAACACTAAAAAAGTATGCGTTATATAAAATAAAATAATATTAAATATAATAAATAAATTTAGAATTTTTAAAACTCGTATATATATTATATCATTAATTTCTTCTCTGGTAAAAAAAATTGCGCTTTTTGCTGTTACATATTTTTTTCTCTGTTATGCAATTTTTTCTCATATGCAACAATATTTTAATTATCTAAGGCCGTTAATGATTCATCCTTATTATGTTACATTCAGTCAGTATGTTAATTTTGCCGCGTGTTAACCGTATCGCGCGACGTGCCGCGCTTATTACATTTATCCTATATGCTAATCTCATATATGCGTGCGAAAAGTACAAGCAGAGCCCGGGACGTATTTTTATCAGCGCTGACTTTATTATATTTTTGCCGCTCTATCTGTGCCACATGAATGACGCGAGTAACACGAGTGAGAGGTTTTTATAGCTACCAACACATGGTCCTAGAAACCGTCCGGGAAACCCAGGGCAAAATGGGGTAACGAAATAGAATCCGGGTGGCATGTTATCGTATTTTATGTCATCCGTATTCTCGGCCACACTCAGATGCCTTGCACGGAAGCGGATATTTTTAACGCCGCGGATTCAGAAGCAGAAATTTCCATCACTTGAATGTCATTGCCCTCGCAAACGTTTGATCGATTTCCCACCTATCGGTTTATCGGAAACATACGGCGTGTCTCCAAAATCAATCATCGTGGCGGAAAGAATAAATTTAAAGGCCTGAAAATACTCACCCTTTTAAAAAAGAATCAGCGAAATCTCGTACGAAAAAATGGTTTATTTAAGAATAAAGGGAAAAGCAGAAGAGAAAAATAACAAATAATACAAACCTCTCTTAGAGGATGTCTTCGAATTGACCGAAAGTGGAAAGTAACGTTTGCCTTGCGATATCTAGAGTGCACTGAAAAAAAAATTCTTAGTAAACTTGTGAGATGAATTTAGTACCTATACTTTCTCTTGAAGTATTTGATTATTATTACCGATTATAATAATAATAACAAAACATTTTGTATAATAATTATAAACATTTGTAATAATTATAAAAGAGTAAATTTTGTTTAGTTGAGCCAACTAAATTATGTAATACTTATTATACGTTTAGTTGAAACTATTTCACCAAGGCGCTTGGTAACATTAACCAAGCCTGGATTTTTATAACCAAGCCTTTCTTTCAGTGTGAAAAGGTTGAATTTTGCGTGCCCATAATAAATAATTTTACATGCCCATCCTTTTATTAATTCCAACCCGCTAATTCCAGCAAATTGAATGAAACATCGCTCTTGTTTTTGTTTCAGCTGTATCGTCATACGTACCTGGCCCACTACAGGATCGTGAACCTGAAGACCCTGTAAGTAAACGAGCCGTGTCTCGACGGCGTTTGCGACAATCATATCTCAAATTTATTCCGCGATTTCAAGTTCGGATTTGCATTTTAATCTCGGCCTCGAGAAGCGGGGAAAGTACGGGAAAAGCCGCACCGCGTGCAAATTACAAACCGTGCACGAATTTAATCCTGCGCCGTCTTACCATCACCACTTTGCCGCCCCCTTGCCCGTTCCGCGTCTGAGAACTTTCCCTCGCGGATTTGATCATTAACTCAGCATTTAGGAGCGGTTATATCACGATTACCGGGCCCGCCATCCCCGACCGTCGACAATCTCCGCTCTCTTTCCTCGATCCTCCCCGCCGACGAAAAAAATTTAATGCTGTCTTCCGAGGCCGGAACTTATTCGCACGGTTGCACTTTTCGCGGTATCGAGACGTTTGCTGGCCTTGCAAAGGTAGTACGAATCGTATCCTATCTTCTCAAGAGTTTCTCCATTTTCCTTAATTCCTAGCAGTATTCTCATCTGCTTATGCTAAGAACTATGCTTCCTCAATTGTTTCGGAATAAATACCGTAATAAATATCCCGTTTTGATGAATCATCATTATATTGTATCATTAACTCTGATTCAAATATTAATTAGAGCCGCAGGCAAATTAATATCCACACTCTATTTAACATTTCCCTTGTTAAATTTATTTGTCTCTCGCTTGCTTATATTTAACTGTTTATCTATATATTTGTATACACGTTAATTCGATATGCATATATCAACATCAATGCAAATATTATTACTATTCTCTATCTGCTATTTATTTATGAAACAAATACATAAATGTTATAAATTCCCTAATATTTAACATATAAAAATATATACATACGTATAAATACATAAGAGTATATATGCATATAAATGTCCCCTTAATTGATTTAATACTGTTTATCTTCGCAATATTTATAAGAATTATAACTATAGCACAATAATGGAACATAAATTTATCCGCTATATTATGAATTATCATACCTTTATAGAGAATGGGCCGATCCCTTTATATATTAGTCAAACTTTTCCGGAGTTTAAATCATCCGAGAAACTAGGTCGCCTGTAAAACTCGCAAAATTTCGAAGACCAATTTCTCACGATCGCACGCAACCGCAAGGACTTTCTCGAGATCCTCGGGAATAGCGTCGTCCCTGTCGTTCGCACTCCTCCAAAGGAACCGACGTGCCTTGAGGTTCATCCACGCGGAACCACGAGGTTGGATCCCGCCCTATAGCCGAGGGAGCGCGATTCCGCGAAATTTCGCCGTTATGTGTGGATGCCCGCGGCCCTCAACGACGAGCAAATCTCAGGATTTGGACTTTACCGTCGGGCTTGAGATCATCGTTCTCAAATAGTCGCGCAAATCAAACCTCGGTCCGTTTCTGATTCGCAGACGTCAAAGGCCGCTCGTCATCCTTGTACATACAGAGCCTGTTTCACGGTTTAACCGCGCAACCGCTGCAACGAGCGGGCATACATGTTCTTCGCTGTCAAGTTTGAGTTGCATTGAGTTGGCTTTCGGGAAAAGTCAAATTTTAAGATGAAAACCATGTGACTGAAATACCATAGGAAATTATTTTAAAAGGAGGATTTAAGAGGGGACACCACCCCTGACGCCTAAAAATGATACTTAACTTTAGCGAATTATTGTAGTAAAATAATTATTAGGTGCGCAACTAAGTTCTCGCTGTTTTTTT